>CABFVX010001416.1:67664-102300 GCA_902151425.1 Timema shepardi | reverse complement strand
ATGTGTAAGAGATCTGCTTTGGAAAAGAGAAGTGCCCCTAAAGTGTAAGAAAGTTCTATATAGGGCATACTTTGTACCCATTGTCACACATGCAGCAGAGACATGGACAATAAATGTTAGAGAGACTACAGTAGCCCCATGACTTCTTTGGTGCTGACTGACAGTCGACGGCTTTGAAAAGTTACCAGACCTAATTATGTATACCTACGCCGAACCATATGATCTGAAAAAACATGTGTTTAGCAGCTGTCACTTCTGACAGTCAAAATTTAGGTATATACCTAAATGTTGACTGTCAGAAGTCAGCTGTGAGCTGTCAGTCAGCACCAAAGAAGCCATGGGGCTACTGTAGGAAAGTGGAGGTCATGGGTATGAAGTTTGTGAGGAGCACGCTAGCTGTAATGAGAAGAAACAAGATTGGAAATTAAGTTATCTGGGAAAGAGTGATGGTACAGGGAGTACAGGAGATAGTGGAGGAAGCAAGACTGAGAAGGTGTGGTCATGTAATGAGGGTGTAAAGAGAAAGAATCCCAAGGAGAATGATGGAGAAAGCGTATGTAGGTAATAGCAGTGTTGACGATGACCATATGTGTTGTAACTAGATTATTACCAAAAAGTAACTAGATTGTCGCGAAACGAAAAATTTAGTCGTCAGATTTGTCGCCAAACCAAAAATTCATACATTAATATACATCAATGGACTGTGATGATCCCCGGATACGGGGTCATTGTGATTTGTGAATGATATATATAGTTTAGAGCTCTTCTGTAGACCGAAGCAATGCATTATGCGTTCTTGCAGTAGGATAGTTAAAAATCAAAATTTTTACAACATTAAAATTTAAAATAACGAACATAAACCTGACAGAAGATTAAGGAAAGTCGCCAGTCACCAGATTAGTCGCTAAAAAAATAAATTAAATTAATCCTTCCAGACCCATAAAAGTCACTAGGTCTAGCGACCACGTCATTAAATTGGCAAAGCTGGGTAAGAGATCCCAATGCTAACCCAAAAAGAGATGGCAGGAGCAGATAACAGACAGCGTGAGGGGGAAAGATGTAGAACGGACGGTGGAAGAAGAGCCATTTTACTAAACTAAACTAAACTTACCTGGCCAGAGGTTGGAAACAGTTGATGTTGATGATGATGATAGGTCCTGGTACAGGATTTCCATATTTTCCTATAAATTTAAGATACAGAATAAGAATGGTGAATTTTAAGGAAATGCCTCATGAATTAAATTAATTTTAAGTGCTGGTAAGGTAAATATTCCATCGCACTGTGCTGGAATTTAATATTTGGCTACGTCATCAATCAATGCCAACCAAATAGGTACTTAGACCTATATTTACAAGTAGTTTTCGCGCTTCAACTTGGTCCAAATCACCTGGCCGATAACACACTCGAGTCGAGTCGTTTTCTATGCCATAAGTATCGAAGTTAATTGCAAAAACTAATCTCATTTTTTCTTCATAACATATTTCAATAGCTAAGTATTTAAGCACATCGATATTAGGTTGGCAACAACATTCAGATCTCAATCTCATGTGTTTGTATTTGTTGGTGGTAGCAAAGAACATACAAGTTTATTATTTATTTAATAGTTTTGTAAAATTTTATTGGAATATGGTTTAAAAATTTATGTAAATAGTTTCAATCAGTTTTAACTTTATTTAATGTATTTGTTAACACCTAATATAAATTTCAAGTCTTGGGTGTGGTTCCATTATTGGTATCTCTTTGGAAAAAAATTATTTGTAAACAGGTGTTAAAAAGTAAACAAGTATCAATTATGTGACTCCAAATTTATCAATTAGCATTCACTCCCATTTTGTGCTAAAAAAAATAGGTAGGTCGTCTATACATTTGTAGATACCTGTAGTTTGTTTTGATTAAGTGATTACGTAGTTAAATAAAACTACTATACAGGCCTATTAGAATTTATTACAATTTAGGTTATTCCTACCTATTTATGGATTTATTTTCTGAATAAGTTATTTTGACCCGCCTCGGTGGCGTAGTTGGCTAACGCGCTAGTCGTGTTGAGTTCAACCACTGAGGACAAGGAGATCGAGGTTCGAATCTTGGTCGGGTGAACTGGGGGTGGTTTTTCCTAAAATGGTTTTCCACGCAAATGCGGGTTCACTTCCTCTAATTCAACCTTCCCAATCAATTAGCGTAATTAGTACTTAAAGCGTATAACCCGAACGGGTAGTAAGACGCGGTGCTAAATAATAATAATAATAATTTATTTTGAACCTATGTTGTTTTTTTCAGATTAATTTCCAAGTGTTTGCACAATGTCATCCTCTACCAGGTATTCAACAGCACTAGCACATCTATTCTCAGCGGGGGCATCAGTTTGGGCTTTTCGAGCTCTGAGAAACAACCCTTATTACCAGTCATCATGGGCCTATGGAACATTAGGACTATTCTTTGTTAACTCTACAGTTGGCGTTTTGAGATACGGTATAAGTCAGTTGTGTGATCCTTTCCCGACACTTTCCTTTTTCCAGAATCACAATCAACCTAACGTTACCTGCTTCAGTGGTCGCATGGTCCAAGGCGTCACTCTCGTGTTTGACTACACTACCGATGAGGGAGATCAGGGTTCGAATCCAGGGTGGTTTTTTTTTCCAAAATAGTTTTACACTCCCCCTGCAGTCAAATGTGGATACACTAACTCTAAATTCAACCCTAATCATCCCTAACTCATTAGTGTAATTAATAAAATGTGTATAACCTGAACAGGTAGTAAGATTCAGTGCAAAAAAAAATTAAAATCAGCTAGAGCAATTGGTACTTTTCACTTAACTTTTATGTTATGTGAACCTTAAGTATAGGTCATCGTGATTCTAACATTACTCTGCACAATTTATTTCTCCTACGGTTAGGCCACTTGATCCCCAACGCTTCTCCTTTGAATTTAGGCTAATTTGGGACCTTTCCTCTTGTGCAACTGCTGGCAGCGGCAAAGGATTTACCACCCGCTTTGATTGGTTATATGGCCTAAGGCGATACTCCTGCATTAAACTTAAATGCCGAAGATATATTTTGATCCCAGTCGTGTCTACTTAGGTTTTTCCCCCTTAAATGGTTTTCCACTCTCCTCCATGCAAATGCAGGTACACTTTATATAAATTAGCCCTTACTCATCCTTAAGATATTGGTGTAATTAGTAGACCTAAATAGGCATATAACCCAAACAGGTAGTAAGACACAGTACTAAAAAAAAATTAGCCCGTGGAAATTTTTCAGGGCTTTTTGGATGGAGGTTTGAATAAAAAAGCTTCTGCCTCCTCTCTTGGCTTGAGAACCTATTCTTTGAATCCTCATCCCAAAAATCCTACAATCTTAAATATAGACTAGGCCTATGTTTAATTTACTCTATATTATTTAATATATCATACAGTAGCTCCATGGCTTCTTTGGTGCTGACTGACAGCTCACAGCTGACAGCTTTAAAAAATTACCAAAACAAATTACGTATCCCTACGCTGAACCAGATGATCTGCAAAAACATGTGTTTAGCATCTGTCACTTTTGACAGTCAAAATTTAGGTATATACCTACATTTTGACTGTCTGAAGTCAGGTGTGAGCTGTCAGTCAGCACCAAAGAAGCCATGGGGCTACTGTAGTCTTACATGATTGTTATTAAGCTATTATAACATATTCAAGAAGTAAATCATAATTGTCAAGCTTGTAGATTAATCAATTAAAGAATTATATTTTCAAAATTATATCTCAATACCAAACCACAGCTGCTGTAGGGCCCCCTTTTAAGCATTGATCGTAATACATTTTAAATAATTCATTTTATCTTACAGGGTGTCCAGCGACTTGTAAAACAGGGAAAAGCTAGGGGATTTGCTTGATCAGGGAAAAGTCAAGAAATTTGATTAAATTTCTGGAATTTTCACACATTCATTAAACTAATACAAAACTTTTATTCACAATAGGTGAACTGGCGGTCTAGGGGTTAGGTGTCAGACCGCGGCCGGGGTTCAATCCTCGGTTCCGGCATAGATTTATCTGATTACCAAACCCTTCCTTCACCTCTGACAAGACATCTTGTGAATGTGGGGAATGCCAGGCCTCCACCGTGGTTCGGATTCCACGTTAATCTGTAGGTCCTCCATTTCATCTCACAATCACCCTACCATTACACATTAGCGTAAGTGCGTATAACCCGAACGGGTTCTTCCATTTAATAGCCAGCTCTGTGAATCTGTTTAAACACAGTTGAGAATACTAATCTGAATTCTCAAAGTCAACATGTGATTTTTGTTTCATCTTTTCATCCTTCTCTTTGCCTGTTTTTAGCCAAAGTTGAGCCATGGATATGTGAGAGTTCGAAGAAAGAAGAAATTAAAATGAATGTCTTGATAGGATCTAATTGAATTCTAACTTAGATCGCTCCACACAATTGCCCATTGTTTTAGAGTAAAATTCTTTAACTACATCATAGTGACACACAATTTAAGATTATGTATGTATCTCGAAATAGAATTATATTAAGTTGTGATCTTAACAAAATAATGTTTTTAATAAACGGGTCATTCTCAAATTGAGGGACAATTTATGTCTCCTGCCTATATACAAGTTTTGTTATTTTTAAAACAAACAACAGAATTCTTTTTAGTAGTAGAAAGTGTATAAAACTTAATAGTAACATTTAAATATGGTAGTATTAAAAACAAATTGGCTAATTAATTATTAAAAGTCTCTTTTTTCACCTCGATAACTGTCTCCACCTCTTAATTTTCAAGTTTCAAGTTCTAAACAAAAATAAAGAAAAAGAGTAAAAAAATCTATAACCACGGTAAACTATTCTTGTAATACTGTTATTTTTGTTTGAAGAAGCCAGTTCCATAAATTATTCATGAATTTCAACATTTTAATCAATGTTTGTTCGTCTCCAAGCAGCACACTGCACAAACATGATGTTTTGAATTTGGCGCTAAAACCTTCCAGAATGTTCCGCTGTTCCCCATTAGCTGTAGTGTGTTGTCCTGTATTTACTAGTTCTTGTTATTTCATTATTTAAAAAGTTTATTTACTACCACTCGGTCAACGTACAAAAATTCAGGTAAATAGTATAGAGTATGTTAATTGCAAATCACTTCGCTAACATTAATATCATTTGGAGTTTTTAATATAACTAAGCCAATACCAGTTCAGTTGAACGTAAATGGAGGCAGGAACTAACCTCAATGTTCGTTTGCCACTTTATACTCGTGAAACTCAAAAATCCGCCAAAAACATCACTTCGCTAATGTTGCTTGGTAGCGAAAATTGTATAACTTTCCTAACCTTGCTTAGTGACGAAAATGGTATCAACACCTCACTCACATCAGTTAGGTGACGAAACTAATGATAGTAACGTAGCGCACGGTAGTAAAGTGAAATTTTCAATGTGACTGCCGTTTTCCCGAACATAACTTCGCTAACACTCGTGTCACTTCACTAACGACAATAAAATCACCTATTTATCATTAACAGTCTTAGAAAATAAATAAACATTAGATATAATTAACATTTGAGCTATTAAAAACATAAATAAAAAATGAGAAATATAAAACTTAATTTTCTATGAATTTTGGAAAATTTAACATCACCGACACATGGGTTTTGTACGATTCTTCACTTACAAAATCCTAATTCCAATGAATTAATAAAATTGTATAATTAATTATATTATTGTTAAAAAATATGTTATACTTACTGGAAGAGTCGGAGAATTTTAAAATATAGTTTGGTTGGACACCCAGTGTATTTATCTGGGTTACTTTGTTGTGTCTCCAGGTAATCCGGAGTATGGCGACAAGGTAGCTAGAGTTAGCAGAAAAACGCTGTTCATTAGTTTAATCTGTGGCCTCCCGTGCATCGCGGCGGAGCTCTATCTTTACTACGGCTACCAGCGAGAAGTCGCATTTGCCCACCTCGGTTCCGCTCTCCTCCCGGTCGCTGTCAAGCTGTTGATGGGCAACAACTCTGCCCACAACTCGGTCGACTGGGTCACCGCCGGGAATCTCCTCTCGATTTTTGTGGTCACGTTTCTCGAGAATAATTATTACGGGTTCGCCATGACAGCCTGTTACACCGTCAATTATTTCCTGATTACTACAGTGGGTTATTTGTTTGAGCACGTACCAGCCCTGGATCTCTTTCAATATGGCCTTTGCTTTTTTCATTATTTTATAGTGAAATCCTTGGATAATTAATTTATTTAATTTTACCCTTTCTTATTTTGTATAGATTCTAAATTATGTTGAAAATCTTTAAAATCTGTGATAATGTCCATGAGTTAATAAGCTAACATGACCATTAATTATTATGATATTAATTTTAATTATCTTATTAGCTAGGCGTTAATTAATCTAATAAACTCTGATTAAATTTTTACACTTATATAACTTTTGGCTTATTTAAAAAAAATCAAAATGGACAAATATAATTTGTTTTTAAATTTCAGAAATTTAAAATTAATTATCAGTACCTATGATATTTCTGAAGATTGCGGTGATGGGAATCATCACTGACCATTTAGGTTATGAATATTTTTGTACAAGATTGAAGATGACCCGCAACAGTCACTGTCAGTCGTCAAGTCATTCACTTATTACGAAGTCTTGTTAGAGAATATACACTTTAACTGTAAACATTTGATATCCCTATTTTTGTATAGTTAGCTTTGAATATAAAATATAAAAAAAAAGACTGCTCATAAATGTAAGTTTGATCTATAACATCTATCTATAACAAGTGTATGAATGTAAACTAAGTTAATTTAGTTCCAGGAAAACCTAATATTAGAATCTAATAAAATGAAACAAATATCCCGCTAACTTGGATATTTCCAATTGACGGAACGGAGCTACAAATCTGTCTTTTGAGTAAGCATGGCATTACATTAACACTACAGTATGTTTTAAAAACTATCTCAAAGTAACAATGATTGGTTAAAGTTTTTTCTCCCTTTCATAAATATACTACCCAACATGATTAAAAATTGTTGAAGCATTTGAAATGATGATCGACTCATATTTTTGAGATGAATAATATCTGGACACACAAGTCTACTAGAGAAATTTTAGAATAGTTTCTTGAAGCTTACATATATGTGATCTGTCATGATTAAAAAAAAGACTATTTTATCAATGTACTCCAGTTATCGCATTAGTTTTAGTTAACGTATCATAGTTGAGATGTAAAACAGCTTTTGTGCCATCCAAGATTCATAAACGTTTTATAATTATCTTGAAAATGCTATTTGTAGTCTTTATAATTAGAACATATAAAAAATGTAGAAAAATTAGATAAGACTGATTTAAATAGCAAAATAAATATGTGCATTAGATAATTATATGCCATAAGGTAGATTGTCTTAAAACAATTCTAGTCATGTCAAGCACTAAAAAATTATATAACATTTTAAAATATTGACAGCTTTCAAGAACAAAGATCATTAATAAATGTGTAAATGATTTGTGTTCATTATGAAAATGTCAATAGCTTATGTTTGAACCACTAATTGCATTTTGATTACATCCATGACAAGAATTCTTTTGTATTGTAATTATGAATTAACAAGCAGAAAGACGTGTATGTTTCATTAGGACTCACATGATGAAACTAAATATTGTTATTTAAAAGTTTTGCCATATTTCAAATTGGCCAAAATTTACCAGGCTCATAACTTTGGTTCATTATTAGGTAGTAAAATATTCACACATTTGTATAGCGGGTATTATTTGACATAAAAAGGACACAAGTAAAAAAAAGTCCCCCAAAAAAATTAATTCCAAGTTAAACTCTATATGAAATAAAATGATATAGCACAAATAAAAGTAAAAACACTTAACACATCAATATTTCAATGCATCTTCCTCAGGAAATGGTAGTAGACTGAACAGAATGTTGTTTTCAGTGATGCCAACTTGACTGGTATGGATGAAAACTTCTCTGGTGGAGATGAAATTCTCTGAATGTTTCTCTATTACTCTATGGTGCTGGCGTAGCTTATGGGTTGGAATTAGAGAATATTTAGGTTGGGTGGTTTTCTAGACTTTGTGTGTAAATGTGTGTTAGTGATTTTACTTTTATTTATGCTCTACCATTTTCCTACTATTCTATCATTTTATTTATTACCAATAAGTTAAACTGTGAAAATTGCTTATGACAAATAAGATTACCATAACATAGTTGAACAACTATTTAGATTTTATAACATTGCTAATCAATTTAAGATCACTTTTATTTGTACTGAAGAATAAATTGTGTATGACCTAACAGTATTTTGATGCACTTTCCTTTGTTCTATATCATTTCATCTACTTAATGTTAGCTGCTAAGGAGAACAATGTTCTTGTAAAAGGAACGTACATTTTTTGTCCGATTGTCTACAATGTCTCGGCGGCCAACCAGAGTATCGTAGACTCCTGGTTCATATTTTATAAATATATGTGTGCGCTTGCTCAAATACCAGAACTGTCTTAAGGCATCAGTTTCACAATAGACCAGATTGCCAATAGCGGGAAAGTCGATGTTCAACTCTCGGTCGGGTACTTTGGGAGTGGTTTTCCCATCCCTCACTAATACAGTTGCATTTCCTCGTACATACCTTCTAATCACCACGGAATAGATTGAACCTAGGTGAGGTATATTACAAAAAACCTCTGAGCTAAAACTAAACTTATTGGTGTAAAACACCTCAATTTTTGTTTTCGTAAACAATCTATAAATACAAGTAATGTGTAGCATCAAACAAATAGGAAAATGAAGTAAACAGGGATTCCCAAATGAGGAAATGATAGGGTCAAGAGGTAACAAAATAATATTTAGTGTCTATCAACAAACTGAATGTTATATATTTACAAACATTTTACAAAATAAATATAGGTCATGGATGGTAGGTTACTCAACTCTGAGTGTTCTGAATAGATTATTCAGGTTGTTATCCCTTCACTGCGGCTTCACGGTAACTGGTTTGGTCTCGTCGAAGTCCAGCTTCTGGGCGACGGTGGTTGTTAGGCGTCGATCTCGTGGGTCCAGTGGATGAGGGTAAGGAAGGGAGATGGGGGAGAAAACATAGGTGGGTTCTGGGGTGGTCAGGGTATGTAAATGGTAGCCCTCTGGGCTAAAAGGGGAAATTGGAGTAGGTGGGGGTCGGATGGTCGGTGTGGGAAGTCGAGGAGAGGAATTATCTACCTCGGTGAAAGGGACTCTCGGAGATCCTGGAGCGGAGTGTTGGTGTTCGGAGGTCTGGTGGCTGCAGTAGAAAATGGGTCCACGGGTGGAGTATTGTTTAGTTGCCGCTGTCTTCTTTAGGGCCTTCTGTCGGTGGGCCTTGCCGGCGCGGCGGGTGTATCCCATCCCATGGGGTCACCGTCGGAAGGAACGATCAGGTTGGAGGATGGGAGGACAGAGTCCTGGCAACACGGAGTCGCGGTGGGAGGCAAATGAACGTCCCAGCAACAAGGAGTCGCGGTGGGAGGTGAAGGAACTATCCCGGCAACACGAAGTCGCGGTGGGAGGTGAAGGAACAGTCCCGGCAACACGAAGTCGCGGTGGGAGGTGAAGGAACAGTCCCGGCAACGTGAGTCGCGATGGGAGGTAAGGGGTAGTCGTGGAAGGATAGGTGACGACGCAAATGCTCTTTCATAAAATGACAATTTATTCAGCTCTTTCAAAAGGTGGTTCACCAGGGTGAGTCACCACTGACTCGGCTCGAGAGTTCACCGGGTTATATCTCCTCCGCTGCTGCCTGGCTTTGTCCAATCAGAGAAAGGGGAGCTCCCCATTGGTTCAGGAAAACGAGAGTGCTATTGGCCGCCAAGCGAGCCAATAGGAAGAAGGGAGTTGACTACAGAGGTAAGAGCGTCACGGACGGCTCAGAGAACATGGATCGCGAGCGGTCCAGGCAGTAGAGAGGGTGGTTGGAGCGGCCGGTGCAAGTGCGGAGGAAAGATACAAGGCTGACTGAACAGTGAGGCACAACAAGGTACATCATGTAAATTAGAACAACCGGATTTTCTTCGATTGGTTCTTTAGCAGGAGGTAGAGGCGTGAAAAGTCATATTGAATATATTAACTATTGCCGAAGCCAAAGAGACATTTGAATAATTCATAAAAATCATTTTATGTGGAACAAAATATTATATTTTGAATATTTGTATAGCTTTAGACATTAAATATATCTAATAATATTCATGTTTATTTGGTAAGGAGTAGTAATAATTGATAGTATGGTTATGTTATCTTTTTTATTCCCTTCTTATTTATTAACATGTTGTCATAGAAGAAAAATATAACTATACTATCAATAATTATTAAACATTATATACACGTTTTATTGAACAGTTGAAGAATTCTACCAAAATTGATCAATTACACCATGTTATTCAATTATTACAAATTTTCATCATGTATATTCAGTTCATCCATTGGTCTGGGTTCGATTACACCATGGTGTAACTCATCGAGGTAAGAATGCTACAACATGTATGTTTATTTTGGACGCCAATATTTTAATTGTCAAAAAATGAAAACATTATTTCTAAGCCAAGTTTAAGGTTGACAAATATTCAAAACAAAGTCGAAGTTTGAGAAGTTACAAGCATCCTTGATTAGGGATCATTAATTACCTAAAATAGTTTTTTTTTTTTACAGATTTTAGATTGTTCCTTCCTATTCCTCGTCTAATATTATCGGTGAACTCCCCTCCCTTTTGGGATATTTTAGTGAAAATGTGTATGTATATTTCCAAATTTGCTGTTTACTCATATATTATCCAAGAACAACTTATATTTATAATTTATTTTTAGCACCGCATTTAACTACCCGTTCAGGTTTTACACTTGCAAATTGAATTAAATAAATTGTAAGCTAGTTGAAAAGATCTGACAGCCGCATACAATTTTGACTTCTTTCACTTAGGAATGTTATTCCAACAGAGCGAACAGCTTTATTTACTAATTACATTAAATGTGTTAGGGATGATGTAGGTTGAATTTAGAGGAAGTGTATCCACATTTGTGCTGGCGGAAAAGTTGAAAACCATATAATGAATCAACCTCAATACAACCGACCGGTATTTGAACCCCAATATCCCCATCATTGTAAGTCCAGTCTATTACCAGCTTGACACCTTAGATCAGAGGTGGCCAAACGGTTGATAGAGATCTACCGGTCGACTGCTAGTTTGGTTAAAGATTGAGAGAAAAAATGAAAACAAGAGTTTGCAGATTTTTTTCAAATCAACAATAGAAAACTCGCTTTTGTAGCCGCATGGTCTAACACGCTACACTTGCAGTAGGCTAGACTGCTGATTGCTGATGACGGAGAGATTGAGGTTCAAATCTAGATCAGTGTTAATGAGGGAGGTTTTTCCACTTTTACTCCAAACAAATGCGGCTACACTTCCTAATAATATAACCTTCCTAAAACCATTAGTGTAATTAGTATGTAAGTGTATAACCCAAAAAAAGAGTGTTCAAGAGTGCTTGGTACAAGCCGGGCATGATCCGGGCCGTGCGTGGTACAAGCCGGGTCATGTGTGGTACAGGCTGGGCGTTGTGACAGCCGTGCGTGGCACAAGTCGGGCTTGATACAAACCATGTGTGTGGTACCAATCGTGCTAAGTACAAGCTGGAAGGGGTACAAGACGGACGTGATACGAGTCGTGTGTGGTACCTGGCATGTGAAGTACGAGCTAGTTGAAATACGAGTGGTGCATAGACTCGGGAGTTGTAGTCCATGTAGACTATGGGACAGTGACCAGCCGCAACTTAGCCCCACCATCGGCACGCTACAGTTATTTGTTTTTTTTATCAATGAAACAAACAATATAAGCCTATGGTTACATTGTAGATCACAAAGAATTTTCCTTCTCTGGAATAGATACCTAAATAAAAAAATCTGGCCACTCTTGCCTTAGACCATTCTACCACTGAAGGAAGATGAGGTCTTCTTCCCTCAACAAAACACAAGTCACATCAATCCTGAGCTCTCTGCTTTAATCAGCATCGCATAATCGATGGATGCTATTTTAAAGAACCGATGTCACCCTCGCCGTTGATGAATTGGCCTCTCAGTTCCTTAGTGTGTTGGGGATCATTGCTTCCTTTATATTGTAGTTCTTCACCACCTCCTGGAACAAGTTCACGACTCCTGTCACGGCAGAACACAACAAGCTTAGTCATAATATACTCTCTTCTGAAAAAAGTTCACAACTCCCGCCAGGAGGAAGTGTGACTTAGTCATGTTATTTCAAAATGGCCTTTAATTTAAAAATGGGGTGGTCATAAAACCTTTTAAAAAAACAGTGCTTGTTTCGGCTTTCATTGATCCAAAATGACTATAACCTAGATAAAACAATTTTCTATCACAGTTAATTACCCGAGTTTAAATTAGGAGGGATAGCCAGCACACTTACCTTGGTGATACTGGAGTAGAAATTGTTTAGATATAACACTAAAAAACACATAAACACATTTTTAAGGACAAGCTTTCGCTGTCACAGACAGCTTCATCAGGTCAGGAGAGTAAACTTTTAGTGTTATATCTAAACAATTTCTACTCCAGTATCACCTAGGTAAGTGTGCTGGCTATCCCTCCTAATTTAAACAATTTGTATCACAGAGTCAATTACCCAAGTAAGTGTTTATTAATTTGTATTATGTTAATTTATAAAATACCCCACATTGATAGTCACCCAAATTAAAATATATCAAATTCCTCTAGTCTGGTTTTCTGATTACAGGGCGGTCACGATTCAAATCCCGCTTGGGTGTATTGAAAATATTTTCCACAAACATTTGAGAAAAAATTACTCTAAATTCTACTTCCTTATCCTACCTAGCCCCATTAGAGGAGTTAAAATACTTATAGTCGACAGTAAAACACGTTTTTTTAAAATGAGCTGTTATCAAGATTACAGTTACCTCCCACATGTCCATATCCAAAGGTAATACCAAGGCATGTTTTGGTTTTGCTGTGCCAGTCTCTTTCTCTTTTTCCAAAACTTTCTTCGGGATGAGACTGATTTCTGGGAAGCCGTCATCTGAAAATGTACATTTTTGACGCGGGTTTGTTTGGAAATTAAGTTACATTAGAGAACTAAGCACAGCAAAAAGAAGAGTTGGGGTTTAATCCACTATTTTACAAATATAAATCATGTAAAAAATTATGAACATAAAAGGATATATAAATATAATAGAATAATGAAAAATACAGACTCAACTCAAGTCAGTGTGTCTGTCTACAGAGCTAAGAATCCCGGGTTCGATTCTGTTCATTCTATATGTATATTTTTTTTTTTTTTTGGCCATACCAAGAATCGAACCCGAGATTCTTTGTTCTGATATATATATTTAATATATATAAAATTCATCGGTGGTGTGTGTGTGTGTGTGTGTGTGTGTGTATATATATATATACACCACGCTGATAGCCAACAAATTCATCGGTGGTATATATATATATATATACACCACCGATGAATTTTTTGGCCATACCAAGAATCGAACCCGGGATTCTTTGTTCTGATATATATATATATATGAACTAATTACGCCTTACGGGTGACCTGGCGGTCTAGGGGTAAGGTGTCGGACTTCTGTGCTGGCGGCCGGGGTTCAATCCTCGGTCCCGGCACAGATTTATCTGATTACCAAACCTTTTCTTCACCTCTAACAAGACATCTTGTGAATGTGGGGAATGCCAGGCCTCCACCGTGGTTCGGATTCCATGTTAAACTGTAGGTCCTTCATTTCATCTCACAATAACCCTACCATTACACATTAGCGTATGTGCGTATAACCCGAACGGGTAGTAAGACGCGGTGCTAATAATAATAATTAATTACGCTAATGTGTTAGTGTTGAAGGCGGTTTAATTTAGAGGAAATCTATCCATATTTGTGTGGAGTGAAAGTGAAAAATCATTTAGTTAAAACCACTCAGTATACCCGACCAGTATTCAAACCCCGATTGTCCTGTCATCGGCAGTACAGTATATTGTTAGTAGTGTCCGACCGAGGGTAATTTTTTTTGGCCGAAGCCGAAGAAATCAAATATATTGCGAAAAATCCTTATTTTTGAGTTTTAATGTAATTTCTGTTGCATTTTAAATTTAAGATCGTGTTTATATAACAGGACACATTTTTTTTATCATCGATAGAATGACGTAAAATACATTACCGAAATTGTGATACAAAATAATATAAATACAAAATAAAAGTATGCCAAAAATATAAATTACTTCTTCCTCTGAATATTTGACTTTAAAAAACTGACTAGATTTTTTTTTATTGCCACCCAGTCCCGTACAAAAAAATTAATGTTATCTTTTATGTATATAATAATTAATTACATTAGCCGTAGTTTGAGGAGAAAGTTCTTAATAAATGTTATAGTAACACTAGACTGTAGCAAACCCTGTACCACGTGTTGCCCCTAATGACTATTGACGAGTCTACCAACCGGGTGCTTAAATCCAACATGCAGTGACTTGTCAGCTGTCACTTGTCACATGACTGCTCTCGCGCACCCACGAACGTACATTAGGTAAGGTAAGTTAAAGAAACCTCTGGCTTCGACGAAACCTTCGGTCTAATTTTGGCCGGAGCCGATTATTTTGCTGTAGCCACAATTTATGGCCGAAGCCTAATGACACTAATTGCGAGAGTGACGCTTTATACCATCCGACAATCAGAGCAGATACTGAACTACAGTAAAGAGGGCAACTCACTCAACGTAAGAGAGGCGAGTCCGTCTCGCACCATGAACGAGGTGTGGAAGATGTTCTCTATGGTGTTGGAGAAGGAGTGGGGGTCCACCACGAACCGGAAATAGCACAACGGTTTGCTATCGTTGGTCTTCATCGCTTCGGCGAGGACGGACATCACAAATCTCATCTGCTGCAGCATTTCGTCGTCGTCCTCATCTGCTTCTATCAACTGAGGGGGATACCCAAACGTATGTTAGCATTGTGCCGTAGCAAACACATGTGAACCATGTTCCATAGCTTACACATGTCAACAACCAGATATTCATTGGATTAATCGGCTAGTAAAGATATTGTGGTTTACTTTTGGGTATTCATACATCAAGTCATGTGAGTAAGGTTTCTATGAATACTGTTAGCAATACGTTAACTTTACAGTATAGAAGGGTTTGGTATTACATTATTATAGGTGGTAGCATTTTCTGAGACCCTGTGTTTGTCTTTACCGTGTTGGCTCAGCTGCTAGTGCGCTAGTTTTGTGTGATAATTGTTGAAGATATCCAGCAAGTTCAATGTTTTGATTCTTGTTAGGAACTTCAAATGGGAAAGTGGGAAGGAACGAATATACTCGTGATCTATAATGCTCGGGCTATTAGTAACCGGGACCACTAGTTCTCTGCCGTGGCAGCTTCGATCCAAGCTCAAACCAAAGAGGGAAGTGTGAGATGAGTGTGTGAGCCAGATTAAATAATAAAATGACTTAATCTTAAAAAAGGCTTTGCAAAATGAATAAGTAGTGGCACCTAATGCTGTAGAAATATATATTATTTAAAAGTGTTAAACAAAAAACACAATGTAAAAATTTTATCGAGAAAAGAAGGGCAATGTCTACACATTTACCATGAAAGAAAATTTAGGTCCCAAGGTTCACAATCCTAACTCAACAAAAAAAATCTCAATTTTCTGGACAAGTTTACCAACTACAACCGTTTGACACCATTTTGCTCTTCATAAAAATTTAATCCAAGTAATAGGAGAGGAAACCTGCTTCAGTGGTTGCATGGTCTAAGGTGTTACTCTTGTAATAGTCTAGACTGCCTGGTTAGAATCTCGACTGGGTGTAATAAGGGTGGTTTTCCTCTCTTCTTCCGCACAGCTGTGAGTACACACTTCCTCTAAATTTGACCTTCCTCAAAAACGTAATTAGTACATATGAGTATATCCTAAACAGGTAGTAAGACGCAATGCTGAAAAAAATAAATATTGAAAGGAAGCCATTCTGGCTATCCTTTAAAATGGGCTTTTTCCCCCCACCTCTTACAGTATATTTTTACTGGGGGCCTGAGAGTACCCATATTTCAATCCCGAGAAGAGAAACCCGAGTTTGAGTTTAAAAACTTAAAAAGCTCGGTAAGTTCAAGCTTGTGATGTGGTGATGGGTGATTTATTGTTTACTCTTCTCTCTACTTGACCGGGTGTTGGTTGTGAAATGTACAGTTGGAGTAAGTTATTTCAGTTGTAAAAATATTAATACTATTGTGATTTCAAAGATGAAGTTTAGTTTTACTTTATTTAAGACACATTAAACTTATATTTAATATTGAAACATATTTGTATTTTAATTTCAGTGATGATTTGATTTTTATTCGGATAGTTATGTTTTTATTAAATTCAAGCTCGGCTCGACACATTTCACGAGATCTTGTCTTAGTTTAATAGAGTGAAAAAACTTGACCCATATTTGTACAGTGTTTTTTACACATTCACGTTATTATTTATTTATCATGTGTTCTGTCTTACAGCAGATCCATTCTTTTTGTCAATAAACTTAGACCTTCAATGCTCGCCTGTCCTCAGACTCCTCCTTCAGCTCCCAGAATGTTCTTATTTCCTTTAAGTGATCTAGTATTTGAATCCTTCGTCTTCCTAAGTCCAAACCAGTTTGCTTTGCGTCAAATAATCACATCCAAAATGGATCTCTTCCCACCCTTTCTTCTTAGGAATTGTTCACCTGTCATCCTGTCTGTCCACCTGATCTTCTCAAGTCTTCTCCAGCTCCACATTTCAAACTTTCTCCAAGTATTTCTTTTCCATCTTCCTAAGAGTCCAATTTTCTGCTTCATACAGTGTGATGTGCCAAATATAACATTTAATCAGTTTCTTCCTCAGTTCCAAACGCAACTTGTTGGTCAGCAGTAACCTCTTCTTGTTGAAAGCTTCCTCAGCCATGGAGATCCTCGACCTAATTTATTTAACGCAGTAGGCATCCTTTATTAGCAGACTTACCAGGTACTTGAACTGCTCTACCTTTTCCAACTCCTGGTTTTCATATTCGCTTTATTAATTTATAAAATGTACACTATTTTATTATAAACCACCCTACACTTTCAAGTTAAATAGAAAGTAAAAAAAGTAATCGAGGTATAATGTGATAGTTCTCTAGATGAATTTGTACTTCTATATCAAATTCATATGATACCTATATCTTGGCTAGGCTTTCAAGCACACACATTTGATAGTAATTACTTACATCTTCTGGTTTCTTCTTTTGCTTGTTCATCAACGCATTTCTGGATTTAGTCTCCCTCCGTTTCTTCGCCGGCGGCTCCCCAGGCTCGAACGTCCCCAACATGTATGTCAACACAGGGGGGCGGCCGGGGAAACACTGCAACGCCCGGTCTGACATCCTGTCCCAGTTGTTGCCAAACTCTGCGGACTGATTAAACAATTGTGTCAAAGACAAAAACATCGGCGTTGTGACTTAGTTGTGTTTTAATGATAGTATTAATATAACATTGATGAACACTTGCAAGTGGTCACCGTAGTCATAAAGCCTAGTACGCGCTTGGAAACATTGTTTCCAAACATTTTTCCTGTTTCCTTTGGTAGGTGACCTGGCGGTCTAGGGGTAAGGTGTCAAACTTCTATACTGGCGGCCGGGGTTCAATCCTCAGTCCCGGCACAGATTTATCTGATTACCAAACCCTTCCTTCACCTCTGACAAGACATCTTGTGAATGTGGGGAATGCCAGGCCTCCACCGTGGTTCGGATCCCACGTTAAACTGTAGGTCCTCCATTTCATCTCACAATTACCCTACCATTACACATTAGCGTAAGTGCGTATAACCTGAACGAGTAGTAAGACGCGGTGCTAATAATAATAATTATGTTTCCTTTGCGTTTCCCAAAGAGGAAACAATGTTTCTTGTCATCCATTTCATATGGATTACAAGAAACAAAGTTCCGCATGTCTGGACATGTTTGTCAACATTGTCGACAACAGCGTGGGCAAAGCCAGTCGTTCGCTATCCCGGGACCGACCATTTGTAAAATAACTTCAGAATCTATAGGAGACGTGCGAGTGAAGTTCCTAAGCCACTGCCATCTTTGAACTTCAGTTTTGTCAAAAGCATAATTGCATGGCATGAACCATTTTGAAGCGCTGAACTAGCCCACCACCATTTTCTTCTTCTCTTTCTTAATGAACAGACCATAACTACGTACAAAGCACAATACATAGCAGCAGACAACTTGAACTCAACTGAACTCTGGACAGGAAACAATGTTTCATCGTAAAGTCCGGACAAGAAACAATGTTTGTTTAACTGTTTGCAAACAATATGTTTCCCATGTTTGTAAACTGTTTCTCTATCGTATGCGAGCAACAGGAAACCTTTCATAAACATCGAGAAACAATGTCTCCAGTTATGTACTAGGCTTAAGAAAGATGGTTTCAATTCTCCTTACCCAGCGTGCAGCGAGGTCCAACACATTGAAGGTTTCTTCGTTAGTGTCTGATATTTCGGCTAAAGATCTCAGCGATTGGGCGGTAATATTCATAATTTGAGCATCAGTGGTGACATGTTTGAATACATCCACTGAAACAACAATAAAAATGATAGAGAGGCCTACATTTTTCTAGCACCGCGTCTCACTACCCGTTCGAGTTATATGCACCCAGGCCTATACACTAACTTACCGTTCTCTTAATGTGTCCGGGATGAGAAAAATTGAATTTAAAGAAACTTTACTCGCATTTTTGAGAAGGGAAAGTGAAAAACCACCCTTGGTATACCTGACTTGGATTCAAACCAAGATCTTCCCGTCATCGGCAGTCCAGTCTATTGCAAGTGTGACGTCTTAGAACGTAAGACCACCAAAGTGGGCGTAAAAGTTATTGGAATAAAGATAGAGTTGTTATTTTATTGTATTATTTTAGGTTGATGCTTTGAATCGACAAAGTAATTTTGTAATAGGTTTGATTATTTTCAATTAGCTATAATTTTATAAAAAATAAGATAATGTATCCTCTCTGGAATTTAAATAGCCCGGCCTGTTTTTTTTTGTGTTTTTTTTTTATAGAGATTGATGTATATATAATCCAATTACGTTTTAAATTCAGATCTCCATTTTACCTAAGAAGATTAAATTTCTTGTCTCAATTAATATGACGAAGTCAAAGAGAGAAAGGTAGCTGGGAAAGAGAATCATAGTAAGGAGGATTCCAATAATGGATGACTTGAAGGAAAGAAGAAAATTCTGGGAGCTGAAGGAGGCCAAAAACAGGTCAATAGTTCTAAGCAATAATAGCAATGATATTATTTAAATCTTGAAGTCTCTACTCCTTTGGAATGTTACAGACTCTGGGGTTTAGTTCCCATCTATAATATTTTTATGATTACTATAAAATAATTTAAAAATAAGTATAAATTAGCCTAAGACTGAAAGAAAAATAAACTTTGACATAAAAAAAAGTTAAGTAGTCCTGATACGATAGTAATGACGTAATACCATTTTCTAAAGAAAAAAAAACATCCTCTACAATGTCGGTAAACCCTGTATTCGTGAAGTCCTTAGCTCCTTAATGATTCTTTGCGATTTTAATCGTGTCTACGCAGTAAGTATCCTTAAGCATGATATTGTGTCGACCAATGAGAAGATTGGAGGCTTTATCCGTTAAATTCTTTGAAAGAAAATAGTCTATAATAAGGAGCAAGCTGATGATACCTCAACATATCAATTATTTATTGCAGAAAAAACTAAAACACAAGCATTATTTGATAAAAGCGGCCTGGTAATGTAAGTTAATCGTAATTGCGATAAATATATTTAAAGCATGATTTTAAATTTAAAACTAGACCCCCTGATTAGATTATATAGGTCGTTGCTTTAGTCTGAAATTTTAAATTAATAATACCATATTTCATCGATTCTAAGATGAACTTTTTTTTTTCCTGGTGAAACGTCTCCAAAAACAGTGTTTGTCTTAAAATCACAGTTCTTTTTAAACCAATTCTTTATGTGGCTAAGAAGAAGATATACTAAGGGATAATATTTATATAAAGACAGCTCAGAAGACTCGGACTCTGAATGTGAAGTAGACTCTGGTATTGATTCAGATGCAGCCATCAAAGGCTCGGAAGAATCAAAGTGATATTGATTCAGAAGGAAGAGATGAATACATACCCACTGATAAATAACTTTCTATTGTTGTTAGTACAGTATCCCCGTGACTTCTTTGGTGCTGACTGACAGCTCACAGCTTACTTCTGGCAGCCAACATTTAGGTATATACCTACATTTTGATTGTCAGAGGTGACAGCTGCTAAACACATGTTTTTGCAGATCATATGGTTTGGTGTAGGGATACATAATTTGGTCTGGTAACTTTTCAAAGCCGTCAGCACCAAAGAAGCTATGGGGTTACTTGTAAATTAAATTCTATAATAAACATATTTCTTAGATATAAGCCTAGGGTACCTAGCCTATTTTAGTGTTTTATTTTAATTTATTTTCTTATAATAAAAACTTTTCTTTTGGTGATACTGAAAAATTAAGGTGTGTCTTACAGTCGAAGAAATATGATATGTAACTTACCAATACTCTGTAGGAAAACAAAGGCTATATCTGAATAGTCCAAGGCTCCCTAATCGGACCCTCAAGTTTTAGACTTGATGTTGTCTTGATGATTTTACACTTCTTGCCCTGTTCATAGTGAAGACTGCATCAAACTATTCAAACGGCAACAACCGTATTTAAAATGGCGGAAAACGAAAGTCAGTGCTCTAGCAGACGAAACGATAATACTAAAACAATTGCCAGTCAAACACAGCAACCGACACTGTGAGAACAGCGCACGGCTGGTAGCCTTTGTATCCAAGGTGACCAAGACCTCGAGAAGACTGCATGGATGCGACTATTCGGACAGATCTACACTTGGCAATGTGATTAACAATGAAGCTATAAAGGGCACAAGTCAAGGCGACGCCGCATAAGTAGATTATTCGGATACAGGCAAAGCTAATAATTGTACTTTTAATTATATTGTTCTTGTGCTGCCTATATGCCTTATACTAACGGGATTTGGTTTATAGTAATAATATATTGTACCTAGGCTTAATCAAAATGTTTTAAGAAAAATGTGTTTCATATAATTCTTACAATATATTTGAGTTTGGAGTTATAATAAGAATATAGCCCGAGTTAATAATAATTTTTCAAGCGAAATATTTCTGAAATAACTCTACATGTGATAGGCCTAATTATTTCATTTTATGTTTCCAAGTCAGCAGATCTTTTGCAGCTTTCAATTCTATGCACGAGCACATATTTACTTAACAGCGATTGGCTGTCCGTATTTAGACGATTCCTAGTAAGTTGATCCAACTTCTATGGACTAAGAACTTATGGACCAGGACTCTGTGGACCAAGCAAGGTGCTAATTTGGAGTCGATTTACTACGGACTATGGACCTTCCAAATACAGATAATGAAGACAGGTCTTAAAACTCACCTTCCAACTTCACTTCGTTCATCTTATACAGAACATCTGATACTGCCTCCACACATTTATCTTGTGTGTTATTTTGTAAAGCTGAAACAAAACAAATAAAATTAGGCCTAGTCATTTGATTAATACTATGGGTAGCTATTGTATTGTAGCTATTCTATGGTTTTTTTAAAGTACCCATTTAGTTTTGTACTACAGTGAGGGTTAGTGAAATGGTTTGCATTCATGAGAAGAGGAGTCAGGATTCGATCTCAGACAGGTGAATTGGGGATTGTTTTGTATAATGTATCGTAACTTTCTCATCCTATCTACTGAAAAATTGTGGTTAAATTGTCTTGTATCAAAATACATAATCTAAGTAACAAGGTAACAATCTCACAGCACAACCCATAGTGGTGGCCACAAAGTATTCTTGTCAGGTGAACTGGAAGTGTTTTTATCTTCTTTTCCCGTGAAAGCCGGTGCATTTAGTCTAAGTTTTCCTCCTAGCCTTTAACCTCCCGCAAATAACTCTGAACGTCATCTTATCTCAGTCGATAGTGCATGTGCCAACATAACTAGGGGGCCCGTGTTCGATTCCCATCATGGCCGAAAAAAATATCATTAGATTAAGGCTTTGGCTGGAAGGGTGCATAATGTGTTTGATATAGAAGCATGTTAGTTTGTAAGTCGTGTGGTGATATCGTCAGACTGTTCAGAAAGTGAACATTAAATAGGCTCAATAATAATAACTTACATGCAGCGATGGCTTGTTCATATAATCCTAAATAACAGGAACCAACATCATCATATTCGTCATCCATGCTTATATGTTGCTGTAGAAATACTTTCAAAATTCAAATATTCTAATATTTACTATTATTTATGATTAGGTTTGTGTATTTAGCCACAGATAACAAAACTAAAACGCGGCAAATGTTTTTAATAAATACCATGGATTCAACAACGCGAGCTTTATATTAACTCTTTGAGTGCATTAAAATGTTTGCAGAGGTGCTGCTGCTGTTTACTCGGAAACTTTTTGGCGTTGATCTTGGTGGATTAGTAGAGCTCAGCAAGTGGAGAAACGATTGATATTAATAATGTTAAATAAAAAATTACATCATAGACAGCTTAACCAAATCAAACTTTCATTTAGGAAGCGTTATATCATGACTTAGTCTGTTCTTTAAAATTTAATATCTCTTACTTTATTAACTTGTTGCATGTTATCGTATTTAGGATAAACCACAACCACAAACTACCACAGTTGACCCACTTCAGTGATCTAATGGTCTAAGATTAAGCCAAGGTAACACTGGCTTCGTACTCAGCAGTTTGCTATGCCTTATGTGACGTTTAAAGAAATACTCTTAACATAAAACACACATCACTAATTTCTAGAAGCTTTTACTAGTTTTTAAAAATATTGATGATGGTTTATTATTGATTTGTTTTGTCATAATTTTGTAAAATATATGTTTTATATTAGGTTAGTAATCTGATAGGCAAACCACAATGGCTACTCTACATACTGTCTCAACCACATATACGATAAAAGGTCATGGTTTTTATTATTTGGATTGTGCTGCTACCTAGTCGCAAAATAATGGTGATCTGATAATTATGAAATACACTCGGTTCAGGGCCCAATATGTTCAGTTCTAATGACGTCAGATTTTGTTCCTCGAATCCCAGCGTCTACAACAATGAAAAATATTTTTATGAATATTAATAACTAATTGAAGTACCTAGAGCTACCCGGGAGAAATGTCTTTAAATTCCTTTTTTGAGATACACACGTTTGTGCACAGCTGATATTAATTTGTTTTTAAATTTTAAGCCCTTTGAGTGCGATAGTCGACAGATATCGGGAAATGCTCATGACAAACAAACAATTCATTATATTAATATAGAAGATTAAAGAATGGATAAAAGTAGTTTTAATGTATAAATTTGAATTTAAAGTGTGTATGCATATGTAAAGGCGTGGAGCATATTACAGACCTATATTCATATTTTTGAATATTGAATTAGATATTTTAATTACTATACATTATTTTTAAAGCCTAATTTAAAAAAATACAATTTGATATTTCTAAATCAAAATTGTCTAGGTTAGTTGTTAATCTTTTCATGGAGGCTTAAATGTAGGATGGGCTGCACTAGGATTTTGGTAAGAGGAAACTTTTAGATAATATAAACATAGTATTTTGCTGTAAGCAATGACTATATTATTTGTGTTATTATATAGATACTGATTGTATCGATTAAACGTGAGAGCTGTACTATACCACGTGACTTGACGTGTATGAATACACGAAAGTAGATCTAGTGGCCTACCTTTTTTAACTGTCAGATAAGGTTCTTCCTATTGGACTGTATGTAGGCCTACATTGACTGCTTTAACCTAAACTTAAGGTTACAAGTCAAAAATACCTAATAAGATTTTTTTTAACGCACTTGACTCTCCCACCTCTTCATATATTAATAAAACTATTTTTTCGAGGTCATGTTAGCTTTAAGTTTGAAAAAAGTCACACTTTATGATACATACATACCTAATACCAAATTACGCCTTTCCCTTGCGGGGTAAGCCAGAAACTATGCATACATATAAAAAAACTCCATACTCACTAACTTTCTGCACACTTCTCTAGCCTTCAACATCCACACACCGAGTAATAAACGCTATTTTATTCTGAAAACGCTTAATGTTTCTCTTTTTAACACACTACAATGATAGTGTTTTGGGCCCCTCTCGTGTATTTAAAAAATCATGGATGAAGTATATTTTATTTAAAGAACTGTATGAACATTTTCCATTTAATACTTCATCCATGGATGACCAGGCCAAATTGTACGATTTCATCCCAGTACAAGATTCTAATTCAAAATATTATTAACCAATTAATTTATTATTAATACCACTTTCAATAATTATTATTTATTCTACTGAGTTTCAAACCCATAAGGCATTTTCAGAAGTAAATTAAAATATATTAGACATATTAAGCTTTTCTTTGTTTAAAAACTTCTTCCGTTCTATTTTAAAGTGAGGTGATGAGTTGGCCACCCTTTTACCCAATAGGCAGCTAGCCTTCCCAACATCAGACTGCCAAGAACGCTCCTATTGGTTGGTTTTAACACTAAAGACAAGGGGTCCAAGAAGCAAGGGGTAGGTCATATATAAGGTTCTGTAGCAGCCTCTGCACGTTCTCTGGTTCTCCTCGTCATTTTATTAAACGAGTAAGAGCTATGCAACTTTGATGTTGAACTTAAAATATTAAAAGTGTAATTGATCAAATAAATCGTATGTAAATATTGAAATGTACTAATGTTAACAGTTATAAGTCTTAGATATAAAAAAAAGTAACTCCTACAGTGGGAGGTTGGGCATATCATCGTATCATCCATCACACAGCCGTGGGATGGCAAGCGCGCAGTAAGACAACTCGTATCCCAACGCTGGGACGTATGAGAATAAAAACGGTAACGCAACAACATCCGTCTACCACATTTAGCCACGTCTGACATGACCTACCCCTTCCTATTGATCCACAAACTCTACCTTCATATGTTTGCTTCTTCACTCGATCCACACTCATCCTCTCAACTTGCCCAAACCAACGTGAGACGCTTCTTTCACATCGACCTATTGTATTTCCTTCAGCACCCAATCATCACTGACTCTGTCCATACGAGTTTCTCCACATACGTTTCTTAGATATCTTATTTCAACCGCATTCATCTTGAACGTGGGGTCTACTTTTTGACATTTCTCCAAAACTCCACTGCTTTGACCCGCAAGCAAACTATACCAACCGAGTGGTCGCCGCATGTTGGCGAAGATAGTGCCAACATCCGCGGATATAGGATGTTATGTAGTCATAACGAAACCTACGGCCGTTAATCTCAGTTTTTCTAGACTGGAGTTGCTACTTCTTTATTCTAATAGCTCCTCGTATGTCCCCACGAGGGTGATTTTGACCCCGTTCCAAACACAATGGTTCACAGAAAATCTAGAAGCACCCGGGATCGAACCCGGGGCCTAGGAACCTTGACCACCGAGCAGGTCTTGTGTCTCAGTGGTCAAGACTCTTAATTTTATCATAGAGAGAAAGTATTGTAAACGTGAATTTTTTTTACCTCGATATAATAATAATGAAACTACCCTCTGTTTGTATCTGAGCCTCAGTGGGCCCCGCGGGGCCTGCAGTGTGTGTGTGTNGGGGGCAGAGCAATGGTATGAAGGGGTCTGTGAAAGGGAACTTTAAATTATCATAAACTTGTTGGAAATAATTGAAATCAAATATGTGCTAATTATTGACAATTTAGATAGTTGAATATGTTTATCATAAAGTTTTGCTAATTATAAATAAACTATAGTATTATTTAAATTATTTAATTCGGTTTTAAATAGCGCAGACCTTTTTTTATCTTCATGCAATCAAGCCGACTGACTGATGACGTTACCAACACAAAACCTAGGCTAAAACGGTCATATAAGGTGTGATTACTAAATTAGTGATTATTTAGGGCTATTTTATTTATCATAATATATATTAAGGTGTTAGATGATTTGGAAAAGGGGGTCTGAAAATAAAACTTGTGAGGAGGCCCAATCTCTTACGCCACTGCTGGGCCTACAGACGAAACCATTAGATAGATTTAGTTGAAAATTGATTTTGAGATGTTATATTATAGTCATAACTATCCTAAAGGAGAAATCTTTTTTTCTCTTCCTAACTCTGAAATTACATGTAGGCTATTTTAGTGATCATTGAATTTTTTCAACATTAGTTTTAACGATTTTGTTCAAATTGGAGTGGAGTGTTTTACATGATAAATGAGTGTAAATGTTGATTTTTCTGAAAAAAAAATCATATTAGGAGGTCTATGTTGATACCGGTTTTTATGATGATGACGACGCGTGCACGCCTTACTGCGTAATTGTTATCACACGGCTATGTTATGATCTGATTATAAGTAATTCTGTTGAAATCAGTAAAAATTACTGTTTGTACACGATTTATTTAGTTAGTTACACTTTATTAAATACACTATTATAAAATTGACATTAAAACGATACAGTTGTTAGTTGTTTAACGAACTGACATGAAGAGCCAGAGCTAGTGCTGTTACAGACTGAGATTTTCTCTGGATTACTATACGCACAAGCTGCTTATATAATATGATCTACCCCTTGCTTCTTGGACCCCTTTTCTCCAGTGTTAAAACTAACTAACAGGAGAACTCCTGACAACCTGATGTTGCGAAGGCTAGCTTCTCATTGGGTAAAGGGGGCCAGCATTTCACATGATTTTCAAATAGAACGGAGTTTTTTAAATATTTTTTATTTAGCACCGCGTCTTACTACCCGTTTGGGTTATACGCTTTAAGTACTAATGGCTCTAATGGAGTAGGAATTGGGAAGGTTGAATAAGAGGACGTTAACCCGTATTTATATGGAGGGAGAGTGGAAAACCATTTAGGAAAAACCACCCCCAGTTCACCCGACCGAGATTCGAACCTCGATCTCCCCGTCCTCAGCAGTTGAGCTCAGCACGACAAGCGCGTGTTAGCCAACTACGCCACCGAGGCGGTTCTTTTTTTTTTTAAGAAAGAAAGTTTTAAGAAGTATCATATTGAAATTACTTCTGAAAACGCCTGAATCCATGGATAAAGTATTCAAAGGAAAATTTCTTTAAAGAAAAATACATTTCATCCATGACTTTTTTAAATAAATAAGAGGGGTTCAAAACAGTACCTTTACAATATAAGTATTGAAGACTGATTATTGAAAATTTGAAATTTACAAATGAGAGATTATGTAGGATTTTATTGTACCATTTATTTTATGAGCTACCTATTTCAACACAAAGGTCAATCTAGGGGTCGACGAGGTTTGTCTAGGTCCGGATTGGCCAGATTTTTTGACCTAGCGGCCTACTTCAGAGAAGGAAAATCCTTTGCGGTCTACTACGGAGCTATAGGCTTATACTGTTTGTTGCATTGGTAAAAAAACAATTTTGTGTTTTAGTAGTAAAATTATATTAGCCTACATATAAAAACATTTAGTTCTTTCCGGGTGACCTGGTGGTCTAGGGTTCAAACCCAACCGGGGTGGATGGAACGATAAAAACCCGTTGCACAACTTCCTTCGGAGTGGAAGTAAAACCGTCGGTCCAATGTCGATTGTGGCTTGAAAAAGAACCCTGGAAGGTATGTGAAAATACATTAGTAGGTTCTTTCACGCTCGCTCCTAGAGATGCTAGTGTGTTGATATAATAAGTAGGTTCAGAAAGTGCACGCTAAAACTTTAAATAAAATTCAAAAAATAATTATAAAATACCTACCACGCGATTCAAATTTACTAAATACTGTTTCATCAAAGAATAATAATAATTGTTATTATTGTAATTACTGTGAAAGACTAGTGTAGATACTATAGCGTACAGCAGTTGAAAATAAAGTGATACGTTATTTTATTTCATGACCGTAATAACTTTAATTATTAACTAGGCCTAATCTAAGTGAGAATGATGATAAGAAGGAATCGTAAGAAACTGTGTCAGCATTTGCTTTAGAAGAAGTCTTCATTCAAGTATTGACGCTCAAACAATGTGTTCTGATTCGGTCACTTTTACAGAAAACGCCTATTTTTACATAGCTATTACAAATAGGGCCTATACAGACTTTTTCCAATGCCAGCCTCTCCAAAAGTATTTAGTTTTCTAAGATGTTCTTCACATGGCAACCGACTATACATAATTTTGGTCAAGTATGAGTGTATGACAGTTACAAAAGTTATTAAAGTTATTTTTATATGTCAAGTCTTAATAATAATAATAATATTGTTATCTTCAAATGTCACATTTTTTTAAGTAACAATGTATTTTAAATAATACTTAGTCTATAGAATAGTAGAATGTTATCAATGTTTACCGTAGGAAAATATATTTGTGTCTTCTAAATTCACACCCAAGAAAACATTTTCTTAATGATAGTAAATAGGTATCATGTCACGAAGGATTTAATAATTTTGCTTTTATTTTCCAGTTGAGAACAAAATGTTCCTGTACACGTAGCTATGGCAGTAACATGATCAGATAAAAGAATATTTATTATATATAGGCCTATATTATATATATATATATATATATATATACACACGATATTTCTTAGTGTCCCCCTTATTCCACCGTTAAACTCCACAGACGCAGTCTTTAAACTATTGTAACATCCCTTTTTTCCAAGATCCAACAATAGACCCGACTTTTTTTTTTTTACAACACTTAAACAATCCCATCACTCCACTACAACATTCTATTCTATTTTCAAATTCAAACGACAGAATAAGAGACAAGACCAGTGAATCGAATAGAAGAGCGTCGGCGCGTTGACAAATCCTCCCTCTCACCCCCCTATTTTTACAAGTCCTTCCCCTCCTCTCTCGAAGTGACGGATTGGTCGACCTACGTCGAAGGGGGTTTCAGGGCGGCGAATGAGGAACCAGAGGAGGGATAAATCTCCCGCCATTAACGAAACGTAATCTAGTCGCGCGCAAGAAGGGGTGGAGGGGTAGCTACTCCTCTTCTGTCCCCCTATTTGGGCGAAAGGGGGAGAGAGCTTGATTGTCAAAAAGGAGTGTGTTTTTCTACACACACACAATAAGGTGCTTTTATAACCGGCTTATGTCGACATATAGATTACACTAGGGTCCTATTCTGATGTGAAGAGCTGTGTATACTGGATAGGGTAGCCTGTATTTAAATACGAACCAGGAGGGGAGGGATAATACAGGGTAGAGAAAAGATATAAATTAAATATTTCTCTCGAGGGAAGGGGGGCAGAAACTCGGACCTTTATATTTTGACAGATATGTTACATCGTAATCGGATGTTATATTTCAAAAGAGGCCATTTCTTTCATTCCTATCTCTTTTATTTACGCGTCATCTTTTTTCTTAAATATAAAAATCAGCTTTTTATTGAGTTTTTTTCTCATAGGGAAGCCATGAGACCTAATAGCGCTTTTTTTTTCAATGACATATTCCAAAACTTAGGCCTACTTCATTTAATACTGACATTTATAAAGTCTTGTGAGTTCTTAAATGTAAAATAACGAATCTACTTTAGTAGGAAGGAGGGCAGAGGGTAAATTAATGGATCAAATCTATTATTTTTGTGCTTTTTAACAGTTAAAAACTTTAGGGTGTCTTTTAATGTAATCTATTTTACATGTTTATGCTTTAATTAAAATTAGTTGCAATCCAGGAGAAAAAGGGCAAATGTCTTGAATTCCTCATCCCCTCATTTACCTCGTCCACCTACTTTACCCCTATTTTTTTATCGGGCTCTTGGGGTAGGATTTCAACCATTGGTAAATTTATAAAACAGAAAAGAATCAACATTTAAGAAACTAATTCTAACAAATCATGTGCATAATCAATGGAAATTTAATCGTATTTTTTTAATTGAATTCGACATTTCAAAGTTCTCCAGATACAATTAAAAAAAAATTGTTTCCAATTTGAATATTTCCAAAATATCTCCTTACTCCTTACTTGACAATCCAACACACGCCACTGTCTCTAGCCTGATATCTGTCAAGAAGAGACTGACTCAAAGCAATCAAAGGAAAGTACTCCCCGTCTGACAATCCAACACACGCCACTGTCTCTAGCCTGATGACTGTCGAGAAGAGACTGACTCAAAGCAATCAGAGGAAACATTGTTCCAGGAAAGTTGTTGATGAAGATGAATGAAACAGTTCTGGGAGACGCTGTCCTAACGAGGTCGTCACCAGAACTGCCGCTTCCTTGGAACTGTGAGTGACCAAGCGCCAGACCGGCCGGGAAAACCCACCACATTACAGCGAGTGACGTCACACACGTGACTCACGAGGTACGGCTGAGATCTGATGGAAGGGAAATCTTACAAAATAGTCATCATTTCTGACGGGCTACAGCAAAGGCGAAGAAAGCAGGGCTCTTTTTATGCACGCGGTAGCGGTCCGCCGTCAGCTCGCATGGCTGCCAACTGAACTGCGCTAACTTCAGTGGTGACCTCCCGTCAGTTTACTGGCGTGAGGTTGCGTTGTATTTGAATGTGGAAGAATTCAACACTCAACTTTTTATCGATGAGGTTAGAGGAAGACCAAGTATATGTAACTCGGAACTGAGGATATTTGCTAGTCTTGGTATCACTGCGCGCCCAAATATTTCACCCACAGCGGTAGAGTTTGAAAAAAAGGATGTTATAGTTGGTACCGCGTGCATAAACGAGGCCTGATTATTCATACGGGCTCTGGAAAGTGGACGTTACATTCCAATCACATTTTATATACCTACGAGTGATCAGCTTCAGTGGCCGCATGGTCTAAGGTGTCACGTTCACAATAGCTTTGACTGCCGATGACGGGCAGCTAGGGGTTCAAATCCAAGTTAGGGCTATGTGTAATGAGATTATGTTTCTTGAATGTTTTTTTTCATTCTCCCTCCACGCAAATGTTGGTACACTTTCTTTCAAATTCTACCTTGCTCATTCTTAACACATTATCGTAATTAGTATTTAGGCGCATAAACTGAATGGCGATTAAGACACGATGGCAAAAAAAAAAGATTGAATGTCGAATAATATAGACTACTAAGAGCCATAAGCTACAATTGACTTTTTATATTTATATAATATATATATATATTATATTATATGTATGAAGGTTTACATATCCAAGCCATTATATATGTTAGTTACGGTTATAGCCTACCACCCGCTTCGGTGGCGTGGTTAGCTAACGCGCTAGTCGTGTTGAGCTCGACTTGCCGAGGACGGGGAGATCGAGGTTCGAATCTCGGTCGGGTGAACTGGGGGTGGTTTTTTCCTAAATGGTTTTCCACTCTCCCTCCTCGCAAATGCGGGTTCACTTCCTATAATTCAACCTTCCCAATTACTAATCCATTAGCGTAATTAGTACTTAAAGCGTATAACCCGAACGGGTAGTAAGACGTGGTAGTAAATAATAATAAAAAAATAGCCTAACATAGATTTTAAATTGAAAAATGACACGTGGACACGAGAATCGAACCCGGGACCTTTGACTTAATACACCAATGCTCTAACCACTGAGCTATCCAGGAATCGTCCAACATTTGGGGTCATTACTCACTAATATTTTAAGACAGAGTCTGTAATGGACGTGTGTAAATCGTCAGCTACATACGAGTGTTTAAGATCACGAGATATCAGATAACGCAGCAACCTTCGACTCGATAGTAACCGACAATTTCCGCACGTCCATCACAGACTCTGTCTTATAATATGATATAATAATGACTTTAAACACTGGATGGTTCCTGGATCGCTCAGCGGTTAGAGAATTAGCATACTAAGTCGATGGTACCGGGTTCGATTCCCGTTTCCAGGTGTCATTTTTCAATTTAAGGAATAAATATAATAATTAATGGTCGAGCTTATTAAACAGTTTAGGTCTATATAATGTGGAGCCCCCTGCGCTTTGAGAGAGGTTCATCAATTAGATTTAGAGGGGGTCCAAACCCCCCTTTCCAACACCTTTACTACGTCCATGGTCAACGTTGATAACATTTTCCTATACTATTTAATTGTGTAGGTATTTATAATATCTATCAAAAGTGACAGCTGATTGTCACATAACTTGACGTATGAATATATTAAAGTAGATCTAAGGCATCACTCTCGCAACAGACTGGACTGCCGATGACGGAGAAAGACCGGGATTCGAACCCCATTCGGGTGTATAGAGCAGTTCCCCACCTCCCCCCATCCTCCTTCGCAATGCAAACGCGGGTACAACATTTCCTCTAGATTCAACTTTCCTCATCCCTAACTTTTTAATGTAAGCCCGAAAGGGTGATAGGACAGATTTGTAGGCCTATTCGCCTGGATGGAGGTCGAGGAAAACTGGTCGGTGTTGAAAGACTTCCTTCTGTTGAGCTGTGTACCGGCAGACTGGCACGGAAGGGGGTGGAGGGGGGAAGTGGGCGTGTCCTATCCGGCCCGCCCCTCCACCAGAAGACAAGAGTCGCTCTGTTCAGTATCTCTCGGCAACCCGCCGGAGCCAGTTCTTCACGTTCTGTGTGTGTTAGTTCCCGCGGTGTCCGCCAGTGTCGCCATGCACGCCATGAACGATCCCGCCGCCCTTGCCGGAATGCTGCCGTTCGACTCTATCGGACTGTACGAGCAACCCAAGCCGAGGTTCATCTTCAAGATGCCGCGTGTCGTCCCCGACCAGAAGTCCAAGTTCGAGTCTGACGAGCTTTTCCGGCGGCTCAGTCGAGAGAGCGAGGTGAGTCCCTCGAACGCGTGACCCACCGCCGTGACGTCATCGATGGGATTATTTTTCGCACGTAGAGTTACGCCATGGAGACGTATTTTTTGGTGGTTTTTTTTTTACCACCGCGTCTTACTACTCGTTCAGGCTATATATTTAGTAAGTGTACTCGCATTTGCGTGTAGGGAGAATGGAATTTTTTTTAGGAGAAACCACCCTCAGTACACTCGACCTAGAATTGAACCTCGATCTCCCCGTTATCGGCATTCTGCGCTACTGCGAGACTAGCGCGTTAGACCCCACGGTAACCGAAGCGTGGTTTTATTATTTATTATTATTATTATTATTATTATTATTTAGCACCGCGTCTTACTACCCGTTCGGGCTATACGCTTTAAGTACTAATTACACTAATGGATTAGGAATTAGGAATGTTGAATTAGAGGAAGTGAACCCGCATTTGCGTGGAGTGAGAGTGGAAAACCATTTAGGAAAAAAATGCCCCCAGTTCACCCGACCGAGATTCGAACCTCGATCTCCCCGTCCTCAGCAGTCGGGCTCAACACAACTAGCGCGTTAGCCAAATACGCCCACCGAGGCAGGTGTGGTTTTATTAATTCTCAGACTGTAGCGCGCGCGCTCGAGCCGGTACAGTCTAGTTTACAGGCGCTAGGTAATATTATTGTATGTTGGTTCATTGAGTGCTGGAAAACTTCTCATTTGGACATTTTTGTTACTATCAATAGGTTTAACACACTCGCTACTAACGGCCTAATTTAATTGGTAAGATCATAAACCATATATATAGCTGATATGTTAAAAATACTTCACTATTATGATCAAAGTAAGCCTTTACAAATAAGAATCACCATTATCATGGAGAGAGGATGAGAAAACCACAACAATAAATCACTTGTCAAAAACCACCCTCAGTTCTCAGAGCCAAGATTCAAACCTTTGCCTCCTTGTCAACAACTATCGAGTGCTATCTGCTAATCATGCGCTCGCTCGTCAGTCTGGCCGAACCCTTAATCGCATTTGTATAATTATTATAGAACTACAAGCAATTTATAATAATTAAATCAAGCATGTGGGGGTTAGCTTCACGCTCGTTTGGTCTGTCTTGTTTTGAGATCAGGATTCAAATTCTGACCCGAGGGTGAATTTTCTTAAATGGTTTCGACTTCTCTCTCCACGCAAGCAAAGGTACATTTCCTCTAAATTCTACCTACCCCATATTGTGATTATGGAATGTGGTTGGTTGGACTGAGTAAGAATAATAGTTAAGCTCTGATATATATATATATATATATATATATACACTTGTAGGCTATCAAGGGATCGCGATGTTCCTAAAATACAAAAATTTGGGGTCAGACCCTGCAAAAAGAAAAGGAAACCACTGAGTTGGACTCAGATTTTAATACTAACCCACACCAGTGACTACATGGTCTAATGCGCCAGACCCCCAATATATGGTTTAGGGAAAGTGGTAAAAGTTCAATTTCTTTTATTCAAAATAAATAAAATATTTCTCAGTAAAAACATATAATTTAATTTTCTTCACATGGTGATATGAAAAACTATTGACTATCCGCCGAAGTTGTCCTGGAATTTAATGAACATTTTTTTTCCTCTCCATTAAAAAAAGTGTTTCGTCTAATGTTGCTATGCTGATGACAGAAGATATTCAACAAATATTGAGGTCACGATGGGAAGAAAATTTAACTCTTTTATTTCTACTGGAGCAATATTTGATTTATTTTGAGCAAAATAAGTTTTGCTATAAAAACTGCAGAAACTGTGCCCTTAACTTAGGTTTCT
>CABFVX010001416.1:52797-67468 GCA_902151425.1 Timema shepardi | reverse complement strand
ACCAAACCCTTCCTTCACCTCTGACAAGACATCTTGTGAATGTGGGGAATGCCAGGCCTCCACCGTGGTTCGGATTCCACGTTAAACTGTAGGTCCTCCATTTCATCTCACAATCACCCTACCATTACACATTAGTGAAAGTGCGTATAACCCGAACGGGTAGTAAGACGCGGTGCTAATAATAATAATAAGAAGAAGAAGAAGAAAAAGAAGAAAACTCTTTTTGAAAACAAAAAATTGCGGTCAGCAATAACATGTAGGCCCTACTATTTAAAATGTGACTATAATATATCAAAAGTAACAACTGCAGGTCACATGACCTGGCGATTAAATATATGAAAAGTGTTTCAGTAACTTAAGTAACTAATAAATGATAAAAATGTGTTTTTTAATGTGTAGGATCAATTAAATTATTATTATTAGCACCGCGTTTTACTACCCGTTCGGATTATACGCACTTACGCTAATGTGTAATGGCAGGATGATTGTGAGATGAAATGGAGGACCTACAGTTTAACGTGGAATCCGAACCACGGTGGAGGCCTGGCATTCCCCACATTCACAAGATATCTTGTCAGAGGTGAAGGAAGGATTTGGTAATCAGATAAATCTTTGCCGGGACCGAGGATTGAACCTCGGTAGGATCAATTAAAACACACCCTGGGTGCCAGTAAAGAATTTCGATGGAGTAAGGAGCTCTCTTTTGATAATAAATTAAGTGAATACAAAAAGGTTCGGGGTAGATTCATTGAGATCTCCGAACTGTATAGGGTTTACATGGACCACTGTTTTTCAACCGGTGGCCCGCGGGGAAGGAAGATAAAAAAGAAGACTGAAAAATAATTGAGTATTAAAAATAAATATTTTGAAATTCATGATCAACACTTTATTTTTAATAGCACAATTATTAAAATTTTAGCTATTTAACTTTTAAAAACCACCCTTAGTGGTGTGCAATTGTGATCGGGCCCACCCTTTGAAGTGTGAGATTGGGGTTCAGTAAATAAATGGGAACTGGGTGTCCTATCTGGTCTAGAATCAAGCTAGTTCGTAATTCGTGTGTTGATATAATCAGTTCAAAAAAAAGTGCACGACAAATACCCCTAGTAAATAAAAACCCAGAAAGTTAAACCAATATTACTAATTAAACAATCACACGTATCATAATTATGAAACACTAAATGAAATAACAATGATTTTAACCTTTAACCTGTTAGAATGATCTAAAAAAAAGGCGTCAATCACGCAATAGACTGGACTATTGATGACTCTTGAGATCAAGGTTCGAATACCAATCGGGTGTCCTGAGGGTGGGTTTTTTTTCCTAAATAGTTTTCTACTCTCCATCCACACAAATGTGAATACTTTTCTTCTAAATTCAACCTTATTCGTTATTTTCACTCTTATGTAATTAGTACTTATTCGTATAACCCGAACCATTAGGAAAACACACTGACATGAAAAATATCGAAAATTAATAAACCGTTAAACCTTCCATTACCGGAACTCTGATATCCGATACGGCTAACCGCATTTGTGTCTATGTAGGCCTATTGCTTTCCGGTAGCTGAACTGCCAAATAAAGGTTTTACGTTGGTAAAACTTTTATTGGAAGATCAGTTATACAAATCAAAAAGAAGAAGAAAAAAAAAAGATTTAAAATAATTCGGTTATCAGAGGTTTCACTGCATTTAAGAAATTCACACACATCCTCTTAGAACTCAACCTGTCCTAGTATGATGATGAAAAATAACTGTTACCACCCGCCTCGGTGGCGTAGTTGGCTAACGCGCTTGTCGTGTTGAGCTCGACTGCTGAGGACGGGGAGATCGAGGTTCGAATCTCGGTCGGGTGTACTGGGGGGCGGTTTTTCCTAAATGGTTTTCCACTCTCCCTCCACGCAAATGCGGGTTCACCTCCTCTATTTCAATCTTCCCAATTCCTAATCCATTAGCGTAATTAGTACTTAAAGCGTGTAACCCAAACGGTTAGTAAGACACGGTGCTAAATATTATTATTATTATTATTATTATTATTATTTTACTATGTTACCTTTGTTTTGGTGCTAAATAAGGCTGGTTATGAGTTATTCGGAGTTCACTATAATTGAGCTATTAATAGTCTGTAGCCTCACTTTAATACAAAGATTGTAAAACTTTTATTTTGTTACCACGTCTTTACGACCCGTTCGACGCCTACGTACTAAATATATATATGAATATAGAATAAATGTACCCGAATTTTCGTGAAAGGAGAATGTAAAACCATTTCGAAAAAATCCCCCTCAGTACACCCGAGTGGGAATTTTGAACCCTGATCGCCTCGTCATTGTAAAATTAGTCTATCGGGAGAATGATGCCATATACTTTGTGGCCATAGAAGTGAATCTAAGAACAATATATAGTTTTTTTGTTTGTGTTTTTTTAACCCCATTTTACTACCGCGTTTAATAATGTTGTAGGGATGAGTAGGACTTAACAATAAAAAATGTACCCGAGTAAGCTATGCGTGGGAAATCAATATTGGGGTGAATTTATAAAATAATTTCTGAATTAACTTAGTTTAACTTTATATATAGCCTATAAATATAAATAAATAAATAAATAAATAAACTCTAACCTAAAAGCTATTCTTGGAGAATAAATGGTTTTAGGCCAAACCCCCGTTTCCTTGTTGATAGCAACATTCTAAATATTCACCAGGAAAAAAAGAAACTAATCTTGTTTAGAGGTTAGGATGTAACTTTCCAGACATTTTGTAAAGCACATTTTGTTTTTATTAAAATATTATATTTTAGTCAAGTTTTATTATTTAGCACCGCGTCTTACTACCCGTTCGGGTTATACGCTTTAAGTACTAATTACGCAAATAGATTAGAAATTGGGAAGGTTCAATTTAGATTAAGTGTATCCGCATTTGCGTGGAGGTAGAGTGAAACACCGGTTATTAAAAACCACTCTAGGTCATCCGACACTGAGATTCGAACCTCGATCTCCCCGTCCTATGCAGCCTGGCTCGACACTAAATTAGCGCGTTATCCAACTACGCCACCGAATGTTTACTAAATAGTTACCCGCCTCGGTGGTGTAGTTGGCTAACGCGCTTGTCATGTTGAGCTCGACTGCTGAGGACGGGGAGATCGAGGTTCGAATCTCGGTCGGGTGAACTGTTTTTTTCTTTCCTAAATGGTTTTCCACTCTTCCTCCACGCAAATGCGGGTTCACTTCCTCTAATTCAACCTTCCCAATTCCTAATCCATTAGAGTAATTATTACTTAAAGCGTATAACACGAACGGGTAGTAAGACGCGGTGCTAAATATTAAATATTACTAAATAGTTTAACTTTACCAAGAAATAATTTTAATAAAAATAACATGACCTTTAACGAAATGTCTGGAAAGTTACATCCTAACCTTTAAACAAGCTTAGTTTTTTTTTTCCTATTGAATATTTAGAATGTTGCTATCAACAAGGAAACCGAAAGCTAACCCATTATTTTCCACGAATAGTCCATGGTGTAGAATTTCTATCGATTGTGTTTCGTGTCAGAGCAAGAAGAAATTGTTTGAAGGAAAACATTATTCCAGACATCGCACAAACATGTGTGGTCTTTCGTTATCTTTACCGGGATCGATAGGCTTGTCTTTATATTCATTGATAGATAACACATAGCAAATAGTTGAAACATATTAGGTTTACTTACGATTTAAAGACAAATTTATCGTATGGCATTATTTATACCCGGAGGAATATGACATCCAGGTTCAGTCTCTTTATATTTAGAGGTGACCTGGCGGTCTAGGGGTAAGGTGTTAGACTTCTGTGCTGGCGGCCGGGGTTCAATCCTCGGTCCCGCCACAGATTTATCTGATCACCAAACCCTTCCTTCACCTCTGACAAGACATCTTGTGAATGTGGGGAATGCCAGGTCTCCACCGTGGTTCGGATTCCACGTTAAACTGTAGGTCCTCCATTTCATCTCACAATCAACCTACCATTTCATTACACATTAGCGTAAGTGCGTATAACCAGAACGGGTAGTAAGACGCGGTGCTAATAATAATAATTTATATTTAGATCATAAGCCGCTCTGATGGCACAGAACGTGGACCAGAGTAGGGAAGTTGTCTACACATACTTCTAATAAGATGCTTATTATTATTATTATTATTATTATTATTATTATTATTAGCACCACGTCTTACTACCCGTTCGGGCTATAAGCACTTACGCTAATATGTAATGGTAGGGTGCTTGTGAGACGAAATGGAGGGCCTACAGTTAAACGTGGAATCCGAACCACGGTGGAGGCCTGGCATTCCCCACATTTCACAAGATGTCTTGTCAGAGGTAAAGGAAGGGTTTGGTAATCAGATAAATCTGTGCCGGGACCGAGGATTGAACCCCGGACCCCCAACACAGAGGTCCAACACCTTACACCTAGACCGCCAGGTCACTAAGCATGATGATATACTTTTTATGAAAATGTGGAGCCGGTGTAAGTCGAACCTAACTTAAGTTTATTTTAACAGGCCCTGGTGACCGTTGGGATAATTTCTCTTGAGAGTAAAATACCCAAGATATCAACCGGGGAATTGAAACCGGTACCCTTAGGTTGGTAGCATATTAGGAGGTTATTTATTATTACGTATTGTGCATTGTACGCTAAGCACTATTCTCTATTTGTTATGCGTTATGTATGAGTATGAACCCAGCCTTATTTCTTTAAGTTTTCCAAGGCGCAGTAATACAATCCACACGGGAGATAACGGAGCTATATTTACGATAAGTCGGAAAATACGAGTCAATCAGGTGAGTCAACCAAACAGGGAAATATTATCCTCCTTCAGGATATTTGGTGTCTGTTGTCTTGAGCGAGTTAATTAGCACGAACACCACTACAGATATGGTTGTGATCTTTTAACAAAGGAGACAATCAGCTGTCAGAATATTTATCTCGGGTTTAAGAGGTCCTAAAACCTCGACAAAATCTCACATTCGATATTTTTGACGATGGCAAGTGTCCGCGAGAAAGTAAAACAAGATATTGGTACGTGTTAAATATTTAGATTAAACTGTACCTGCTCGTAGCGATACTTGGCGGCAGGCGCGGATTCAATTCCAAGGGAAACTTTACCCACCTTTGAAAGTTAGAAAATTAATACAAAAACAAAATTAAAGTTCAAATTTTAGAAAGAAATATACAATACAGATACATTATTTAAAAAAATAATTTTTTTTAAATCTTTTTACGCACAGACACCTCTTAAGCCGGGTCCACACTTGCCTTATTCGTCCATGTCTATTCAATGTTCGAAATGACTCACGCAAGTGTGGAAAATATATTAGTTTTCATGTACTAATATTTGTCGTGCTTAGCGAGTAACGACCATTGCTCCATAGAGACGGTAGACTACCACACGCCAGAAAAGACTAATAATCGCCTGAGAGCAGTTCATACACGAATACAGAATATATATGAAGCAAAAAATGGCCTTAAATTAAACTCCAAATTACTTCTAGATGCATTTTATTGTCAAAAATTTCCCGGAGAAGACCGCTTTAAATAACTGCTAGACTAGAGGCACAAAGAGTCAGGGGAGGAAAGCCCCAAATAGCTTCCAAGGGCATCCAAATTTCATGAATGTTTAAGGGAGGACAAATTCAAAAAGCTTCTAGATGCATGTCATTTTTAAGAATTTTCAGGCGAGGACCACCCCAAAAATAGCCTAGTTTCTGAAATAGTTCAATTTTTTAACATTTTGTCAGTCGGAAGACCACTTCAGAGACTATTTTCTAGAGGTATTTAACCATCATAAAAAATTAAGGTGTGGATCATTATAAATAGCTCCGAGGGGCATCCAAATTTCAAAAAATTCCAGGTGAGGAACACTTTAAATGGTGGCTTATAATTTATAAAAGAATCTATTTTTTTAAAAATCAAGGCATATTCCTTATAGCTTCAAGAGTGAACCATTTAAAAAAAAATTGTTGAAGGAAGGCCATTCCAAATAGTTCATAAAAACTATCTTATTTTATAAGTCGAATAGGATGGTCTAAAACATGCATAAAATCAAATATGAATGAAAAATTGAGAAATGGCTTTAGAAAGAAATCTAACATTGTTAGCAACTATGTTATTTATAATTATGACCCCCCCCCCTATGAAAATGATCTGAATACGCCCCTGCTTGGCTGTACCAGCTTCGATGGCACATGGTCTAAGGTGCTAATCTCACAAAGGACAATACTGCTGATGATGGGAAGATTGGGGTTCGAATCTCAAGTCAGGTGTACTGAGGTTATTAAAAAAAATGTTTTCCACTCTCCCTCCACACAAATTCGGGTACACTTCCTATAAATATAACCTTCTTAATCCCTAAAACCTTGGCACAATTCGTACATAAACGTATAACACGAAATCGTAGTAGAACACGGTGATTTTAAAAAAAGTAGGCTACTCGGCAGCTATTCTTAAAGAGGAGTAAAGATCATCTTTATTCGTTCTTAAAACATATTTTGTCACGTAATCTTTGTTGAATACTTACCATAAGTTTGCGACTGTTTGAAAATAATCATCTCATTTGAAATAACTTATTTCTGCATACTTGTCAAAACCGTTATTCATTTCGAAGACTACAGTAGCCCCATGGCTTCTTTGGTGCTGACTGACTACTGCTGACTGACTGACAGCTGACTTCTGACAGTCAACATTTAGGTATATACCTAAACTTTGACTGTCAGACGTGACAGCTGCTTAACACATGTTTTTGCAGATTATTTGGCTTGGCGTAGGGATACATAATTTGGTCTGGTAACTTTTCAAAGCCGTCAGCCAGCACCAAAGAAGCCATGGGGCTACTTGTAATTATGATTTAATGGTGTTTTAATAACCACGTCTTACTATCCCTTGGGGTTATACCCTTATGTACTAATTATGATAATGGTTTTAGTGACTAGGAAAGTTATATTTAAAGGAAATGTACCCACATTTTCATGGAGAGAGAGAGGGGAAAACCATTTTTGGGGAAAAAACATCTTCAGCGAACCCGACTGAGAATCAAACCTTGATCTACCCGTCATCGGCAGTCTAGTCTATTGATAGAGTAGCGCGTTAGACCATTTGATTTTGAACCTAGTAGGAACACATCGTCCGTAGTAAGGCCCCTAATTGGTGCAGGCCGGGGGGCCGAAGGCCCCCCCCTCCCCCTCTAGCCACAATGTCCGGTCTAGGTCTGCGTTGAGACATCCAACCGCACGCACTTCCTCCTCGTGTGCACCAGGGACCTACCTACAGCTGGTTCTCTCTGGTTCCAGGTTCGATACACGGGCTACAGAGACAGGCCACAGGAAGAGAGGCAGGTCAGGTTCCAAAATGGCTGCCGGGAAGGACACACAGAGATCGTAAGTAACAGTTTCTACGTTTAATGTTTCAAAAATACACTCTCAGCACCTCTGAAACGTAACAACCTTACCTTCACTGATTGATAGTTTTAACAAGCTCTGCTTATCCTGGTCAAATGGGGACAGAGTGAGGGATAACATATCACAGGTACAGTTTTAGCAAGCTCTGCTTACCCTGGTCAAATGGAGACAAAGTGAGGGATAACATATCACAGGTACAGTTTTAACAAGCTCTACTTACCCTGGTCAAATGTGGACAGTGTGGGAGAGAACATATCACAGGTACAGTTTTAACAAGCTCTGCTTACCCTGGTCAAATGGGGACAGAGTGGGAGAGAACATATCACAGGTACAGTTTTAACAAGCTCTGCTTACCCTGGTCAAATGGGGACAGAGTGGGGGAGAACATATCACAGGTACAGTTTTAACAAGCTCTGCTTACCCTGGTCAAATAGGGACAAAGTGAGAGATAACATATATTACAGGGATAGTTTTAACAAGCTCTGCTTACCCTGGTCAAATGGGGACAGAGTGGGAGAGAACATATCACAGGTACAGTTTTAACAAGCTCTACTTACCCTGGGGCATCTTGTGAATGTGAGGAATGCCAGGTCTCCACCGTGGTTTGGATTCCAAGTTAAACTGTAGGTCCTTCATTTCATCTCACAATCACCCTACCATTGCACATTAGCGTAAGTGCGTATAACCCGAAGGGGTAGTAAGACGCGGTGCTAATAATAATAATAATAATAATAATAATAATAATAATAATACTTACCCTGGTCAAATGGGGACAGAGTGAGGGAGACCATAGTGATGATAGCTGAGTGATTGTCTTTCCAGGCGTTCGTGGCGACAGGCACGAATATTCAACTGGTGTTCAACCCTAGTACCAACGGTTACAGCACGGCGGACCCAGGCAGAGAATGTGACTTCGACAAGGAGCATGGCAAGGTAAGACCATCGCCCTCCTCTGGTTGTTAGGTGCTCGTTAGGAAGGGTGGTTTAGTAAACACTGTCATCATATCTTCAACTAAATCATAGCTCAAAACTTATACTTGGACACAGAATTTTAACCCAAGTGTCATTTTTTGTCTGGGATTTAAATAGATCCATGTCGACGGTATTATATTCATTAGACAGGGATATCCTCAGGGGTGTGCAAATGGTGTGGCCACACAGATCCTTGACATTTAATGAGCTACAGTGTCCGTAAGTTCCACATCCTTATAGTCCTTAAGTCCTTAACGGTCCTTAGAAATGTAAAATCATCCGTACACAGCCCGTATCCGTAATCACGTGACCGTGCCAACCAATGAGAAAGTTGGAAACAACGCCCCAATAAAACGCTTTAAAAGGAAATTTTCTAGAGCTAGACGCAAGCAGACGTCACCTGTCAGGCAGCCGATATCTCTCGGATGAACAGTTACTAACACAAGTAACTACACAACTTTTTTTTATAAAACTTTCGTGATAGGCTACATTTGTAATGTAGTTTAAGTGCAGTCATAAATAATATATTTAAAACACGAGCTAGTTGGTGTAATTGCTATGGCAATGTCATTGGTGCTTTCATTTCAGATGCGCGCGCACGCTTACTTTGCTGTATTTGGTAATCCTTAGCAGTACATATCAATTAGTACTTAGAAAGTTAAAGTTGAGTCAACTTCTACTGAGTGTTAAGGACTAAGGAATTAAGGATAAGGACTCTGTATTATTATTATTATTATTATTATTATTAGCACCGCGTCTTACTACCCGTTCGGGTTATACGTCACTTACGCTAATGTGTAATGGTAGGGTGATTGTGAGATGAAATGAAGGACCTACATTTTAACGTGGAATCCGAACCACGGTGGAGTCCTGGCATTCCCCACATTCACAAGATGTCTTGTCAGAGGTGAAGGAAGGTTTTGGTAATCATATAAATCTATGCCAGGACCGAGGATTTAACCCCGGCCGCCAGCACAGAAGTCGGACACCTTACTCCTAGACCACCAGGTCACCAAGAAAACTAAAATAACATCTGAAAGTTTACGAGGGTTACTATGCATTCATCTATTCATACGTCGAATAACCCAATTGTATCAATTAATATTGCTAACGACAGGGTCGTCTTAAGCAATCGTGGGAACCTGGGCTAGCTTCGTTTGAAGGGGCCCCCAGTTATCTGTTTCACCCCCCTTCCACACCCCACACACACCCTTTCCCACCAAAAAAATAATAAAACTTATTTTTGTTTAATGTTATCATAGTATTTTGAACCAATATACCAATCATTTTCAGCCATAAATGGTGCCAGTAAATGCTCTCAAAGGTAATTAATATGTAATAAATTATGATAAAAGCCGTGTTTTGTACATTTAAGGATTGATTTATCCCCAACCCTTAGTTCTATTTTCTACCCCACTGATCTTGAGCTGTTTAAAGAAACAAAGAGCAAATGTGGCCAAGTTTGGATTAAATCGGTAAAGTTAAAACGGAGAGTTCGCTTCACTCGTTCGATAAACCAAGCCATATGATTGTGTTTTCCTTTTCAGGCATATACCTAAATTTTGACAGAAGTGACAGCTGCTAAACACATGTTTTTGCAGATCATATAGTTCGGCGTAGGGTTACATAATTTGGTCTGGTAACTTTTCAAAGCCATCATCTGTCAGCTGTGAGCTGTCAGTCAGCACCAAAAAAATCCATGGGGCTACTGTATCATACGAGAGCGCGTGCAAGCAAACATTTCCCAACCCAACTTGTTTTTCCACCTAAAGCCCCGTCTACAAACTCCGTATCAGTAAGATAAATAAAATAGTGCTCCTAAGAGATCAACTCCACACTAACAGATGGGACTGTCTACAGAGTCCTTTGTGCTGGAGGCCGGGGTTCAATCCCCAGTCCCGGCACAGATTTATCTGATTAACAAACCCTTCCTTCACCTCTGACAAGACATCTTGTGAATGTGGGGAATGCCAGGCCTCCACCGTGGTTCGGATTCCACGTTAAACTGTAGGTCCTTCATTTCATCTCACAATCACCCTATTATTACCCATTAGCGTAAGTGCGTATAACCCGAACGGGTAGTAAGACGCGGTGCTAATAATAATAATAATTTTAGTTTTTTTTTATCACCGTGTCTTACTATCCGTTCATGCCATACGTTTATGTACTAATTACGCTAATGTGTTAGGGATGAAGGCTATATTTAGATGAAGTGTATCAACATTTGCGTGAAGGAAGAATGGAAAACAACTTTAGTAAAAAAAAAACTCAGTAGGCTACACTCGACCAAGATTTGAACATTGGTGTTTAGATTATTACGAGTCACGCGCTACAGTGGCCAAACGCTTTAATGTGTCACTCTCGTGTTAGACTTCTGGTGACGGTGATATTGGGGTTTAAATCTTTGTTAGGTCTGCCCCTAAAATCCTTCCTTCCTCATCCTTACCCCGTTAGAGTAATAATAATAATAATAATAATAATAATATTTAGCACCGCGTCTTACTACCCATTCGGGTTGTTACGCTTTAAGTACTAATTACTCTAATGGATTAGGAATTGGGAAGGTTGAATTAGAGGAAGTGAACTCACATTTGCGTGGAGGGAGGGTGTAAAACCATTTAGGAAAAACCACCCCCAGTCCACCCGACCGAGATTCGAACCTCGATCTGCCCGTCCTCAGCAGCCGAGCTCATAACGACAAGCGCGTTAGCCAACTACGCCACCGAGGCGGGTTAGAGTAATAATCGTATATGAGTAATCTGAACAGGTAGTAAGATGTAGTGGTTCTATTTCTTTTAAAATTAAATATTGCAAATTTTATGCCGTAGATCGCCTATTTGGGACAAATCCGCCATTAAATAATCTTCATTAAAGGATTGAGAAATTAGGTTGTTCAAACGAACATTTAAAACAACATACAGTAGCCCCATGGTTTCTTTGGTGCTGACTGACAGCTAAAAGCTTTGAAATGTTACCAGACAAAATTATGTATCCCTACGCCGAACCAGCTGATCTGAAAAAACATGTGTTTAGCAGCTGTAACTTCTGACGCTCAACATATAGTATTATACCTAAATGATGACTGTCAGAAGTCAGCTGTGAGCTGTCAGTCATCACCAAAGAAGCCATGGGGCTACTGTACACTGCCTGTTTGCTCAAGTTTATTCACACTTTGATTACTCAGTTACAACTGCCTCGGACGCAATTGATGAACATGTTTCAAATAATTGTAAATGTAAGAAAATTTAATCCGAAATTCAAAAAAAAATCTTTCGCTTCCAAATGATATGCAGGGCATACCAAGCTATAACCTGCACAAGCCGTCAGTAATAAGTTTATCTTACTGCGAGGACGGGAAAACTCAAATTCACCAAAATGTTTATTAACAATTTGCCACTTGTGGCTATTGGAGACAGGGTTGTCCATTCCGGGTCTAAGGTATAATTCTCGCCATAGGTTAAAACGTCGATGAATGGGCGATCGGGGTTCGAATGCCAGCCGGGTGTACTGAAAGTGTTTTTTCATAAGTTGTTTTCCCACTGTCACCCCACAAAAATGAGTGTATATAATCCAAATTTAACCTTCTTCATCCTTAATACATTAGCATAATTAGTAGCCTGCAACCCACTCCGTTGGACACATGGTCTAACGCGCTACTCTTGCAGTAGACTAGACTGTCGATGACGGGGGAGATCAAGGTTCAAATCTCTGTCGGATGTACTGAGGGTGGTTTTTACAGCGGTCTAGGGGTAAGGCGTCAGACTTCTGTGCTGGCGGCCGGGGTTCAATCTTCGGTCCCGGCAAAGATTTATCTGATTACCAAACCCTTCCTTCACCTCTGACAAGACATCTTGTGAATGTGGGGAATGCCAGGCCTCCGCCGTGGTTCGGATTCCACGTTAAACTGTAGGTCCTCCATTTCATCTCACGATCACCCCACCATTACACATTAGCGTAAGTGCGTATAAGCCGAACGGGTAGTAAGACGCGGTGCTAATAATAAATACAAAATGATTTTCCATTCTTCTTCTACGCAAATGTGGACACTCTTCCTCTAAATATAACCTTCCTAATATCTAAAACCGTTAGCTTAGTTAGTAAATAAGCGTATAACCCGAAAGGACGCGTCGAAAAACAACAACTTTAGATCTTGATTTAAGGGTCCAAATAAAAGTTGGTAGAAACTTCTTACGAGATTTCACCTTCTCAGTTATTTGAATGACAAATATACAACTAGAGAGAAGCCGTCTGGCTCTGCTATTGGTCTGTTCTTGGCTCATTACCCCCCCTGGACAGTTAGGTAGATCTAGCTGGCCAGAGGCTGAGGGATTATATGGGGTTGTAGCGGTAACATTAGCATCACAATGCAAGTGTTGGGTTTGTTCCCCACTGGTCACACCTCCTGCAGATGTTTGTTCTAATAGGCCGGCTCTGATGGACTCTGCCAGGCGAGTGGGACCCACCCCGGTACAAGGGTCATTCACAGGGGCAAGCGTAAGGACAAGCACGGGGCAGTGGCGTGGCGTGGGGTGTTGCAAGTGTGAGCAGAGCTATACTGTGTGTGTCAACGGTAATACATTCCTAGCGGATATAATGTGTGATTGGTTAAATGGGGACATATTAGGAGAGAACACATCACAGGGACAGTTTTAACAAGCTCTGCTTACCCTGGTCAAATGGGGGCAAAATGGGGAGATAATATATCACAGGTACAGTTTTAACAAGCTCTACTTACCCTGGTCAAATGGGGGCAAAATGGGGAGATAACATATCACTGGTACAGTTTTATCAAGCTCTACTTAGCCTAGTTTACCTCAATTTGCTCTATGTAACTCACATGGAAATGTGTTCTTGATTATACCTGACTATTGAGTGTTCTCTTGAGTGATGAGAACGATTCATCGGTAGGCCTACAGTTCAAACTAACGCTTTATTTATGTTTTAGCACCGCGGCTTACGACCCGTTTGGGCTATATGTTGCCTAACTCTTCTACCGTTGTAACTCCTCACTGATAATAATGATCTAGAATCTAGATAATGTGGAATTTATCATCGTTCCTAATCTTGGTTCTTGATCAATTAATGAACAGTGATTTCGTGTGTGTGTGCACTCGTGCCAGGCATACGTTGAATATTTGTAATGATGCTATTAGCATTTGATGAAAAACTTTTAAATGATGATCTATTATTATTAGCACCGCGTCTTACTACCCTTTTGGCTTATACACACTTACGCTAATGTGTAATGGTAGGGTGATTGTGAGACGAAATGGAGGACCTACAGTTTAACGGGGAATCCGAACCACGGTGGAGGCCTGGCATTCCCCATATTCACAAGTAATCATGTCAGAGGTGAAGGAAGGGTTTGGTAATCAGATAAATCTGTGCCTGGACCGAGGATTGAACCCCGGACCTCCAGTATAGAAGTGTGACACCTTACCCCTAGACCGCCAGGTCACCTAGATGAAGATAAAAAGTTGCCATTTAAATTCCAGGAGGCCCATGATAAGAATTCAATAAATGTTTATATCAGAAGAAAATTAAACTATTATGTTTCTACCGGAGTAATATTTGATTAATTATGACCAGATAAAATGTTTTGGTACAAAAACTGCAAAAAAAAAACACCCTTACATTTGCTTACCTCACTTATACTATCACCTTAAAACAGTGTAACTTGAAAGATGTAGCACTGGAGTTTATGTTTGTTGGAGAAGAACAACAAATATCGACATAGCTATAGTAAAAAGAGTCTTAATAGAGAAAAATAAAAGAACCTAAATGATTAATAAAAGTGATATGGGGCTAAATATTACTAAGAAAGTCACAAATAAGAAACAAAGAATCAAGCTAAGCAAGATAAATGCCTCCACTTAAAATGTTTACTTCATTCAGTCTTGTGAAGTCAGTATGATAGCGATAAATTATCTAAATATCATTAGTATATTGAATATTTAATAATAGTGTAGTCTTTCTTATTACCATAGAAATTTTGATCTAATGTTAAATAAAGTAGGTGACCTGGTGGTCTAGGGGTAAGGTGTCAGACTTCTGTGCTGGCGGCCAGGGTTCAATCCTCGGTCCCGGCACAGATTTATCTGATTACCAAACCCTTCCTTCACCTCTGACAAGACATCTTGTGAATGTGGGGAATGCCAGGCCTCCACCGTGGTTCGGATTCCACGTTAAACTGTAGGTCCTCCATTTCATCTCACAATCACCCTACCATTACACATTAGCGTAAGTGCGTATAACCCGAACGGGTAGTAAGACG
>CABFVX010001416.1:29580-40146 GCA_902151425.1 Timema shepardi | reverse complement strand
TTTTTTTTTTTCAAATATCTATGCGTTTTATCTCACTTCTAGCTGTAAATAATTTTGCCGTATTTTAATTTTCACTTTTAAATATTTCTATGATAAAATAAATATATATTATTTAAGTTATCAATTATAAATTTAATTTTTTTTACCTTCATGATTAATAAGATAAATAAATGATTTTTTTTTTACTTCATAGCTAAAATAACATCATATTTATTATTTATTAGTATGAAACTACATCACACTAATTAATATTTTCTTTAGCTACAAAATATTAAATCACAAATTCTTAGATAACATAATTTCAATCACATTATAATCATAAATTTATTATTATTATTTAAAATCAACGGTTGAAAATAGTCCTGTATGTTATTCCAGGACATACTCTACCAACGTATAAAGTTTCATTCGAATCCGTTCAGCGGTTTTGGTGTGATTGAGTAACAAACATCCAAACACACAAACTTTCGCATTTATAATATAAGTAAGATATTCAAAAGAACATCACAAGTGTTTCCATTTATTTTAATTTGGTTTGCTTGGTAATCGAAAATAAACCGCAAATGTTGCCACTGATATCTAGTTGGTGACCTGGCGGTCTAGAGGTAAGGTGTCAGACTTCTGTGCTGGCGGCCGGGGTTCAATCCTCGGTCCTGACACAGATTTATCTGATTGCCAAACCCTTCCTTCCCCTCTGGCAAGACATCTTGTGAATGTGGGGAATGCCAGGCCTCCACCGTGGTTCGGATTCCACGTTAAACTGTAGGTCCTCCATTTCATCTCACAATCATCCTACCATTACACATTAGCGTAAGTACGTATAACCCGAACGGTTAGTAAGATGCGGTGCTAATAATAATAATAATAATAATAATAATAGTATCTAGCTTTATATATATTTTTTAATGATTCTTAATTTGTTATTTAAACTAAGAGAGATTAGGTACTTTGTTTGTGTCATTGTAAACACATATGGTACAGTAAAATATCCTGAAATAAATACACTTAAAACATTAAAACACGCTAAATACACACTTCTCAACTCAAATAAAACAGCGAAACAATTTGATGCAAGTTTGTGAAGCCAAATGAGACTGTTTCTGAGCGATGTATACTAGGCGGGGGACGAAGACACGCTCTTACCCAGTTACAAATCCCTGGATATGACGGACTTTGTCGGACACTGCCCCAATAATCGCAAATGACAAGAGGCTGTCAGTCAAATACAAAGTCAATAAAATCAAGGGTTTACTGATATACCTACTAATCATGATAATATATTAAATATGAGTAAGGTTGAATTGGGAAGAAGTGTACTCTCATTTGCATGAAGGTAGAGGGGGGGGGGGAACAATTTTGTAAAAATCATCCTTAATATACCTGACCTGGATTCGAACTCCAATGACCCCCCATCATTAGCGATCCAGTCTGACACTTTACACCAAGGGACTACCGATGCGGATTTGATAAGATGTTATCATTATTTATAATATAAAACTATCAAGGTTGACCGCAAAAAGAAAGTTTTTCCCCCCAATGTAACACCAAGTAGACATCTATCCCTACCCCTCACCCCGTGTTACGTAACTTTTCACATCAAGAGTGAAAGTTTATTATTTCATGGAAAAGCTTTCTTGACACTAAAAGAGGGCCTCAGATTTAAAACTACTCAGAATCCATTTTAAACCGTGAATATATAGATTATTTCAAAGAATATTATAACAATTGGTATTTATTGGAGGTATTAAACGTGCACTTTATGAACCGACTGAATATATCAGCACACTAGAATTTCTTTGAGCGAGAACGAAAGGGCCTACCAATTTTGTCAGGAAAGTTATTTTCCAATACCTTACAAGGTTCGTTTACTTGCCACAATCGACACGGCTTTATTTCCCCTCCAAAGAAAGTTGTGCTACGGATTTTTATTGATCAAGAAAAATCCGTTGTCTCGGCTGGGTTTGAACCTACGATCATCGGGCCCTGATACGAGCACTTAACCCCAAGACTACCGAGGTCTGCTTTATAACAATATTTTACTATTTTTTTATGACCAATAAAAAGATTTTTAACATCATAATTGAAGGACCGTATAAGATCTGTGTTACGTAGCACTGTGATAACCCCCCTACTCCCCTCCTCAACCTCTCATGTAACAACATGTAGGCATTAGAGCGCCCCCTTCCCTCCACCCTCTCAACAGTGATACGTTGCTTATGTGTGACCCCCTAAGTAGATATGAAAATTTTCCGTGAAATTTTGAATAGGAAAATTTTCCGCAGGGGCGGCTTACGGCGGAGGTGTTAAATTGAAGAGGAGGCACCTAGAGCTTATTATACTTCAAAATATAGAGTTAAGAGACGAGTGGGTTATAAAAACGGGAGAAGGGGTAGATAGGAAGCACGGAGGATAAGAGGGGAAGACAAATGTCAGGACAACCTTAAAATAATGTTAATTAACTGTTAGTAATAACATATTGAAGTATGATTTATGAACATAACAGGTATACAAAGGCTCGCATTCATTTGTTTCCTTATTATATATTTTTTTAGCACCGCGTCTTAATACACGATCGGGTTATAATCCTATTTACTAATTACGCTAATTTGTTAAGGATGAGGAAGGCTGAATTTAGAGGAATTGCACCCGTGAAAGTGGAAATCCATTAGGAAAAAAACCGCTCTCAGTGCAACCGACTGGTATCGAACAGCGATCTCTCTGTCATGGGTAGTGTAGTCTGTTTCGAGAGTTGCGCATTATACCGTGCGGCCACCGAAGCTCGTTTGATGTTGTTTCTGGTGTTAACGCCCTCGGGAGAAACTAATCTTAAATATAAACGTTGACATTTGGGGTATCCATATCTCGATTACATTATAGTTCCATTTAATCAGTAGAAATTATTTTACAGGAACATTATTATTATTATTATTATTATTATTATTATTATTATTATTTAGCACCGCGTCTTATTACCCGTTCGGGTTATACGCTTTAAGTACTAATTACGCTAATGGATTGGGAATTGGGAAGGTTGAATTAGAGGAAGTGAACCCGCATTTGCGTGGAGGGCAAGTGGAAAACCTTTTAGGAAAAAATCACCCTCAGTTCACCCGACCGAGATTCGAACCTCGATCTCCCCGTCCTCAGCAGTCGAGCTCAACATGACTAGCGCGTTAGCCAACTACGCCACCGAGGCGGGTTTTACAGAAATAATAATTGCAAATTGTCCGTCTCACATCTGTACCCCTAAGATGTTCTAACCGAGGACTGATGATGACGAGGACAGAAGGGGGTCTCCTGTCTATATTTTCTCAAGTCTGTGAAGGTACAATGTTTTTAAGACTGTTATAAAACTAAGGGTGGTTGCTAGTAAGGGATGTTACAACTCTTGTTTCCGAAAGAACTCACGTTTAGTGAGGGAGGAAATTGGTCCGGCCCCTGATGACCTGTCTCTCTATACAGGGTGTGTCAGGGTGCTGGGGGTGAGGGGAGAGAGTAGGGATTTACGATAGCACGAGCGACCTCAGCTGCCTGGCCCACCCTTGAAGACTGGACATCCTCCAGAACTAATCTTTTTATATCTATTTTTTCTTCTCTGTCCATCCATAACGGGGTTCTCTTCTTACTGTAGGATTCTTGTAGAAAGAAACTTACAAAAACACACTTTTTAACGGTCAACACTGATAAGTTATAACATTTTACTATATTATTATTACTATTATTATTATTATTATTAGCTTCACGTCTTACTTCCACGTTCGGGTTATACGCACTTACGCTAATGTTGTAATGGTAGGGTGATTGTGAGATGAAATGGAGGACCTACAGTTTAACGTGGAATCCGAACCACGGTGAAGGCCTGGCATTCCCAATAAATAATTAATTTAAGCTTTGAAAAACATGAATCTTTTTTTTTGAAACATTGTTTTCAGATGGAAAAGAATAATCGTTATTTTAAAATATATTTTCATTCAAACTCAAACAAAAGACAATACATTAGTACAATAATATCATATTTTGATCACAAAAGAAATAAAAATATATATCACTAGTTTTTTTTAAGTTAGGCAAAACTATTGATATTGAAATTTAAAGTTGATGCGCTTAAAACATGTTTTAAAATTAGATATTTTTATTCAAACGCAAACAAAAGACAATATAGTAATAAACTCATATTCAGATTATAATAGTATATTTTAAGTTATGAATATGATGCGATAAAAACATTTGACCAAATAAATTACAAACCAACTTTTCGTGCGTTCATTGATGAGAATTCCTCAATAATGTAATATAAATTAAGATCACGCAGCATTTCAGCATTTGCTGCAATACTGGTTAAGCTCGACCGTCTTGAATCTGCGGCTGACCGAGCGCCATGACGGTAGGTGCGCGCGCAACGGCCGCCAAGGGCGCCAAGCGTCGCGTCGTGGTGTAGTCTACTGACTGTTCTGGCAGATGGGCTCACAGACTTTATAAATACCTACATTTTATCGTGTAACCACGCACAAAATACATTCGTACACATTAGAAATAAAATAAAATATAAAATTAAAAAGTTTAATTATTTAGGCCTAAATATAATTTAATCAGTTAAAAATAAAATATTCCTCTGGCCTGCGAACCCTAGGCCAGGGCCTAACGGGTATAATGGGTAATCCGCCACTGAAGATAGGCATTAGTACAGTAGCCCCACGGCTTCTTTGGTGCTGACTGACAGCTCACAGCTGACTTCTGACACTCAACATTTAGGTATATTCCTAAATTTTGACTGGCAGAAGTGACAGCTGCTAAACACATGTTTTTGCAGATAATATGGTTCGGCGTAGGGATACATAATTTGGTCTGGTAACTTTTCAAAGCCGTCAGCTGTCAGTTGTGAGCTGTCAGTCAGCAACAAAGAAGCCATGGGGCTACTGTAAGTAGGAATAACACGACATTTAGGATAGGTGCCATTTACAAACCTATATTATTATTATTAGCACCGCGTCTTACTACCCGTTCGGGCTATACGCACTTACGCTAATGCGTAATGGTAGGGGGATTGTGAGATGAAATGGAGGACCTAAAGTTTAACGTGGGATCCGATACCACGGTGGAGGCCTGGCATTCCCCACATTCACAAGAAGTCTTGTCAGAGGTGAAGGAAGGGTTTGGTAATCAGATAAATCTGTGTTGGGACTGAGGATTGAACCCCGGCCGCCAGCATAGAAGTCTGACACCTTATCCCCTAGACCACCAGGTCACCCGTGTTTTGCAATTACCTACCTAAGTTACGCGTTATCCGTAGAATGAGACGGCTTCTCAAGTTGACCTCAGGATGAGTGAGATAGGGCGGCCGGCCAGAAAGCCCTTCCTGGACCCCTCACAAAGGGCCCAATGATACCCATACAGGGGGAGATGTATGGCTGCATTGTTCCTGAGGTAATATTCAATATGAAGTCTTACCTCCCTCGTCTCTGACAATACGATCGGACAAGATATGAATGTTTAAGCCCCCTAACTTACCAGGAGAACTGTGTTCTCTCATGAGTGACTCCACTCAGATATAATATAGCGGCTGATATTCAGGAAGAATTTCACGGTCAACTTCACGGACAGAATGGCTTGGCCCACCCAGAGCTGCGGAGAAGAATTTCTTGATTTTTGTTTATTACTTAATCCCTCCTAGGCCGGTCAAATTTCTCTTTTATACAAGTTATTTGAAAATATAAATATGATGTAACTTAAACGCTCCATCAAATTTATTTTATTTTAAATAGAGTAGAAACACGATTATCCGGGCACCGGTTATCCATACATCGGTTATCTTGACACCCATTATTCAAATTACCTGTTATCCGTACACCAGTTATCTGGACAATCGTTTATACGGACACCAGTTATCCAGACAAACTGTTATCCGGACACCGGTTATCTGAATTTATATAGCAGCAGTGGTTCTCGTTAAATTCGGGTAAACTATTTTTTTTAGTAACTTTCTTCCAACTATTCAGAGTTTTAATCTATGGTAGTTTATGTAACTGTTTTAAAGAAGTTCGAAGATTTATTTTTATGTTGTGTTGTATAATAAATACATATATAGGGTACATATTTGATTTGTTTTATGATGTGTTGTGAGTACTGTACGTACTAATACGTGGCGAGAGGGAGGGGGGTATTCAGAATTTAAGAAAGATCTAATAAAAAATAATTCAATAACAGATATATCCAAATTAACATCTCAACAGTTAATAAAACTTTTCATTTGACTATATTGTTGGAATACAATAATTGGAGTTTGAGAATACACAATATTCGTGATTATCCGGCTTGGTTCTCGGTATTAACAAGTGCATTTTAAAATAAACAAACTAATACATACCAAATATAAAACATTTACTGAAACTATAATGTGCTCCATTTGACGCTCTGCTCTCACTTGTTCTTGCTTTGTAGCCGAAGTAACATTTCCAAAATAAAGTACTGTTTAGTAAATATTTTAGAAATTTCTTTCTCGTTTAATTTTTACTGTTCCATTATAAATTATTATACTACTATTTTTCATCGCAATCTGAAACTGGACAGATTCTATTAAAATAAAGATAAATGTTCTGTGAGAAAAAAAAAGCAGGTAAAACTATGCTTAAAATTATCAACACTCTGGTTCTGTACTATCCGGCTTGGAGTGCCGCCACTTTAGTTCGGATATTCGTGTCTCTAGTGTAATATATTTGTAATTAGTCCGGATAATTGAGGCTCTACTGTAATATATCTGTAATTAGTCCGGATAATCGAGGCTCTACTGTGATATATTTGTAATTAGTCCGGATAATCGAGGCTCTACTGTAATATATCTGTAATCATTGCGGACAATCCAGGTTCTACTGTAATATATTTGTAATTAGTCCGGATAATCGAGGCTCTACTGTGATATAGTTTACAAATCTCGTGTAAAACATTTTATGTTGAGAACACGCGCAAAGGGTTTTATAAAAGAAAACAACAAACTATTTTAAACATGAGAGGAAGTCAAAGATTTGATTGTAACGTATAATAACTATGAACAGATTTTTTTTCCCCTTCATAAAGTGTTTTTCCCTTTTAATTAATGGAGGGGACCCTCTTTGATGATCACGTAGTATAAGGCGTCACTCTCACAATAGAATTTAGGCCTACCGCCGGTGACGTAAATATCGGGGTTCTATGGTGTTTCCCCCCCTCGCCCCCCTAAATGGCATTTCACTCCACTTCCACCTAAATGTGGGTTTACCTTCTCTAAATTCAGCCTTACTCATCCTTAGCACAGTGGTATAATTTGTACACGCGTGTAAATCGCGGGCGGGTAGTAAGACGCGGTTATATAAAAGGAAGAAAATATAGGTATGACAAAAGTAGTTTGTGAGGAAATGTAATCACACTAGCGTGGGTAGTATATGGTTGAACAACAATTATTAATTGAATTTGAAAATAAATAAAAACTTCATACTCACCCAGCCTAGATTCGAACTTTGACCTTATCGTTACCGATAAGCTAATCTATGGCTATCCAGACATCTTAGATCTTATGACCACAGGCGCGAGCCTAGCATAGAAAATGAATTAGAGTATCTCTTTACTCTGTAGACCCTCCACACACTCATAATATATATCTAAAGACATTGGAGGGGGGAGGGTGAACTTTAAGATAACCCACTAGCATTTGCCTGGAGAGATGATAGTAAACCACACTGGTGGAAATAATTATACCCACTGCACTCAGTCGAGGTTTTAACGTGGACCTCATGAGTTAAACCCTCATTTTTACAGGAAGTCCACATTCGACCACAGCTACGGTATTGAAGTAAGTCCTTTAGTTAAAGTATTGAAGTAGTTCATTTAGTTAAAGTATTGAAGTAGTTCATTTAGTTAAAGTATTGAAGTAGTTTCTTTAGTTACAATCTTGAAGTAGTTCATTTAGTTAAAGTATTGAAGTAGTTTCTTTAGTTACAGTCTTGAAGTAGTTAATTTAGTTAAAGTATTGGTTTCTTTAGTTACAGTCTTGAAGTAGTTAATATAGTTAAAGTATTGAAGTAGTTTCTTTAGTTACAGTCTTGAAGTAGTTCATTTAGTTAAAGTATTGAAGTAGTTTCTTTAGTTACAGTCTTGAAGTAGTTTCTTTAGTTAAAGTATTGAAGTAGTTCATTTAGTTAAAGTATTGAAGTAGTTCCTTTAGTTAAAGTATTGAAGTAGTTCCTTTAGTTACGGTCTTGAAGTAGATCATTTAGTTAAAGTATTGAAGTAGTTCCTTTAGTTACGGTCTTGTAAGTAGTTCATTTAGTTAAAGTATTGGAGTAGTTCCTTTAGTTAAAGTATTGAAGTAGTTCCTTTAGTTACAGTCTTGAAGTAGTTAATTTAGTTACAGTATTGAAGTAGTTCCTTTAGTTACAGTCTTGAAGTAGTTAATTTAGTTACAGTCTTGAAGTAGTTCCTATAGTTACAGTCTTGAAGTAGTTTCTTTAGTTAAAGTATTGAAGTAGTTCATTTAGTTAAAGTATTGAAGTAGTTCCTTTAGTTAAATAAGTAGTTCATTTAGTTAAAGTATTGGAGTAGTTCCTTTAGTTAAAGTATTGAAGTAGTTCCTTTAGTTACAGTCTTGAAGTAGTTTCTTTAGTTAAAGTATTGAAGTAATGCATTTAGTTAAAGTATTGGAGTAGTTCCTTTAGTTACAGTCTTGAAGTAGTTTCTTTAGTTACAGTCTTGAAGTAGTTAATTTAGTTACAGTATTGAAGTAGTTCATTTAGTTACAGTCTTGAAGTAGTTTCTTTAGTTAAAGTATTGAAGTAGTTCATTTAGTTAAAGTATTGGAGTAGTTCCTTTAGTTACAGTCTTGAAGTAGTTAATTTAGTTACAGTCTTGAAGTAGTTCATTTAGTTACAGTATTGAAGTAGTTCCTTTAGTTACGGTCTTGAAGTAGTTCATTTAGTTACAGTATTGAAGTAGTTCCTTTAGTTACGGTCTTGAAGTAGTTCATTTAGTTAAAGTATTGAAGTAGTCCATTTAGTTAAAGTATTGGAGTAGTTCCTTTAGTTACAGTCTTGAAGTAGTTAATTTGGTTACAGTATTGAAGTAGTTCATTTAGTTACAGTATTGAAGTAGTTTCTTTAGTTACGGTCTTGAAGTAGTTCATTTAGGCCTAGTTAAAGTATTGAAGTAGTTCATTTATTTACGGTCTTGAAGTAGTTCATTTAGTTAAAGTATTGAAGTAGTTCATTTAGTTAAAGTATTGAGGTAGTTCCTTTAGTTACGGTCTTGAAGTAGTTCATTTAGTTAAAATTGAAGTAGTTCATTTAGTTACAGTATTGAAGTAGTTCCTTTAGTTACAGTCTTGAAGTAGTTTCTTTAGTTAAGAGTCTTTAAGTAGTTCCTTTAGTTACGGTCTTGAAGTAGTTCATTTAGTTAAAGTATTGAAGTAGTTTCTTTAGTTACAGTCTTGAAGTAGTTCATTTAGTTAAGAGTCTTGAAGTAGTTCCTTTAGTTACGGTCTTGAAGTAGTTCATTTAGTTAAAGTATTGAAGTAGTTTCTTTAGTTAAAGTATTGAAGTAGTTCATTTAGTTAAAGTATTGAAGTAGTTCATTTAGTTACGGTTTTGGGTAGTTCATTTAGTTAAAGTATTGAAGTAGTTTCTTTAGTTACAGTCTTGAAGTAGTTCATTTAGTTAAAGTATTGAAGTAGTTTCTTTAGTTAAGAGTCTTGAAGTAGTTCCTTTAGTTACGGTCTTGAAGTAGTTCATTTAGTTAAAGTATTGAAGTAGTTCATTTAGTTAAAGTATTGTAGTAGTTCCTTTAGTTACAGTCTTGAAGTAGTTCATTTAGTGAAAGTATTGAAATAGTTCATTTAGTTAAAGTATTAAAGTAGTTTCTTTAGTTACAGTCTTGAAGTAGTTCATTTAGTTACAGTATTGAAGTAGTTCCTTTAGTTACGGTCTTGAAGTAGTTCATTTAGTTACAGTATTGAAGTAGTTCCTTTAGTTACGGTCTTGAAGTAGTTCATTTAGTTAAAGTATTGAAGTAGTTCATTTATTTACGGTCTTGAAGTAGTTCATTTAGTTAAAGTATTGAAGTAGTTCCTTTAGTTAAGAGTCTTGAAGTAGTTCCTTTAGTTACGATATTTAAGTAGTTCCTTTAGTTACGGTCACTTACGGTAATTACTATTTTGACCTGTTAAATTGAAGTTAGTTATAAGAGTCCACGCGCCTGAGAAAAGTCCGCAATGATCTTTCATCGCCATTTCAGATCTGTGTCCATTATAGTCAGGAGGTACTAGGTGCTAATAACCCAAACATGAAGGGCCTGTAAAACGAACTTCAACCAAACAAGGCCGAACAAAACGACTCAAAACCCACCACACCCTCACTACCGACGGAGACGCCAAACGTCCCGTAGCTTCGTCATGTCTCACGGCTACCGTGCCAAGACGTCCCTATTGTGACGTCAATTATTAGACCTCTCACGGGTTCGTTCCCCTCCCGACACACTCCAACCATTGTTGCGTCCGTCGCGGCGCGCGTGACTCTTTTGTTTTTCCTTCACGCTCTCCCCCCCCCC
>CABFVX010001416.1:13270-26763 GCA_902151425.1 Timema shepardi | reverse complement strand
TTTATGATTATTTTATCGTATTTTGAAATATTTAACCGAATAAAATATTTTCATCAATTGCGTGTCCGCATCATTGTAAAAAACTTGTTTACCGTCATGTTCAACCATATGGTTTAAATTCGTCAGTCGCCAATTTGAAGTTATGTTCGTTAGAATATTTTGTGAAAGAGGTGTTAATGTTTTTTTTAAGTGGAATAAAACGATAAATAAACTTTGTGTCCGTCCTCAAATAAATATATAAATAATATTGGCCTAAATTACTGTGGTTAACTATCACATTAATATATTTCCATCTGTTTTCATTACAGTCATCCAAAGTGATAGATGTCAGCTGTTGGCGTAGTGATATATCAGGGACTACTTCTAGTAACATTTCGAGCTGTCATCCAGGTAAACTTAGCTCGTGAATGAATTGTACCACCACTCCTGTGGGAGATGGACTGTACCCGGCGGTGCTCGGTGGCGCGGCACTAACCTGTACAGACAACCCCTACACTGCTCTCTTGACCGCCATTCGGACCACCCGCGCCGTCGTTCACAGGGACAAGAGGTGCAACTACACATGTTGTTGATCTTTCTTGTTGTGAGACTGACAACAAACAACTTCATCCTCGCAGTGGCGGGTCGGGGAGTGTTGTCAGGGGGCGAACTGTATCTGTGAATAGTTCTCACCCTTCTCTCTAACACTCATTGGTCGGTAATCAACGGACATAGCGTTCTCATGTGATGAAATATGTAGAGCAGAGCCCGTGTATTAATGATCAAATGGGACAGAGTGGGGGAGAACATATCAGAGGTACAGTTTTAACAAGATCTGCCTACCCTGGTCAAATGGGGACAGAGTGGGGGAGAACATATCACAGGTACAGTTTTAACAAGCTCTGCTTACCCTGGTCAAATGGGTACAAAGTTAGGGATAACATATCACAGGTACAGTTTTAACAAGCTCTACTTACCCTGGTCAAATGGGGACAGAGTGGGAGAGAACATATCACAGATACAGTTTTAACAAACTCTGCTTACCCTAGTCAAATGGGGACAGAGTGGGGGAGAACATATCACAAGTACAGTTTTAACAAGCTCTGCTTACCCTGGTCAAATGGGGACAGAGTGGGAGAGAAGTTATCACAGGAACATTTTTAACAAGGTCTGTTTACCCTGGTCAAATGGGGACAGAGTGAGGGATAACATATCACAGGAACAGTTTTAACAAGCTCTGCTTACCCTGGTCAAATGGGGACAAAGTGAGGGATAACATATCACAGTGATAGTTTTAACAAGCTCATCTTACCCTGGTCAAATGGGGGCAAAATGGGGAAAGAACATATCACAGGTACAGTTTTAACAAGCTCTACTTACCCTGACACAGCTGACTGCTGACAGTCAACATTTAGGTATATACCTAAATTTTGACCGTCAGAAGTGACAGCTGCTAAACACATGTTTTTGCAGAACATATGGGTTGGCGTAGGGATACATAATTTGGTCTGGTAACTTTTCAAAGCCATCAGTCAGCACCAAAGAAGTCATGGGGCTACTGTAGGTGAGAAAATGAGGTGCACAATTTTATTTGTAATGTTAAAAAGTTCTTTGATACGAATTTCCATCGAAATTGTTAGAGATAATTGAAAGAAAATAGTTTTTTGTTCTATTCTTGCCCTTAAGGTGCGGCAGAAGGGAGCGCGAGTATTTTTACAGTTTTTATAGCATTGAATATCTGTTGATATCAGCTTGTGCATAAAACTAAACTCTATGTTGCTACTGGATAAATATTTGATTTATTTTGGCCAAAAAAATTGTATTCTATAACAACTGTAAAAATACTTGCGCTCCCGTCTGTCACACCGTAAGTAAACTACCCTTAATTTCAGGGTTAGATATTTAATTTCCAAAACGGCTTGGAAGATTCCTATGGAATCCCTGGATAGTAAATTTTAACCTGATCGGTAAAATGGTTTTGGACACAGACGGCATTGCAAAAACAACTTTTTTGGTATCAGTGGTTCATAAAACCTTGATATTTTTTTAGTTAGATTTTTTACGGTCAAAAATACTTTACCTTTAGTGTTAAAAAAGTTAAACGATACATATATTTTGCGTATAGCTTGAAAATTATTGGTTTTATAAATATATGTTTAAAATAATCTTTTGTAGCTCATTTAGACAAAAAAACTGAGAGTAGCCCTAACCATTTTGTTTTGCAATATCGATCAATACTTAGAAATGAAATTTAATCAAAATTGCTATAGCCGATATTGATTAAATCGAATTTTTTCTCTTTTCTCCCTTAAGGAAACTACTTTTAATCTTAGTGTTGGATACACAATTCCAAAAACACATCGGGGCAACCCTATGAAAACTCAAGACACCATATTTTAACCCAGTCGGTAAAATAGTTTAGGCTCTACTCTGAGGTACAGACAGACGGAAATGCAAAAAACATTTTTTTTTTCGGATTCGGGAAGGTCATGAGATGTCTAAGTTCATCAAAATCTTAAGTTCAATTTTTTTTAACGATCAAAATACTTTCTCTACCTGTAAGGTAACGAGAAAGTGGATAAAGGGTTTGAGAGGTGAATGAGAAGCCCTGATTATTTCTGCAATACCCTGGCGATTAGTACATTCACTCTCCACCCAGTTCTACTTTCACCCCTTCCTATGAATGAATCACATAACCAAAGCCTCGTCAGAATCCCTCCCCCCTCACCCCTTTGCCTCCACCAAAACATCTCGTCCCTGTTTTCAAGACTCGGACGATTAATTTAAATGTTATTAAAACCAAACTCCCCCTCCATGAGTGATGAAGGACCTAATATATGAACCCTACAATTCAACACACTCTTTCGACCGGAAAATTGTCCGGCATTCGAATCGATTAAAAATGATATATATATATTACAATAGGACTGATAATAGGAGGAGTGAATAGCGCAGGGGAAGAGTTGAAATGAACAAAGAAAATATATTGTTGACTAGTTTTAGTAGTGGACTCGCTCATAACTTGAGAATCTTTACGTCAGCGAGATCATAAATCAGATGTTTTATTTGTTGAAAACATGGAGGGTTGACGTTTACAGTTAGACAAGGAATGAATTCTTTTGACAGATAAAAGTAACCCAAAACAACAACATTTAAATGCATTTATATGCCAAGTAATAAAATCTGCAGCTTTAACTTTAATTGATATAATAAATATCTAAAAAAAAATTACAATAATAATACTTGCCTCGGTGGCCGCATTGTCTAACATAGGCCTACTAGCCTCACTGTAGACTAGACTGCCGATGACTGGAAGATTGAGGTTCGAATCTTGGTCGGGTGCACTGAGAACGGATTTAAAAAAACACTTAATTGCCACTCTCACTCCACGCAAATGCTGATACATTTCCTGTAGATATAGCCTTCCTAATCCCTAAAAAGATTATCGTAATTAGTACATAAGAGTATAAACTGAACGGTTAGTAAGACGCGGTTCTGAAAAAAAGAAGTGAAATGTCATGAATGTTTGCACGTCACATACGACTATATATCACACTTGTTCGCACGTCACATACAACGATATATCACACTTGTTCGCACGTCACATACGACTATATATCACACTTGTTCGCACGTCACATACGACTATATATCACACTTGTTCACACGTCACATACGACTATATATCACACTTGTATAAGTTTTTTTAAATAATTAAAAGTATTCTTTGCTTTTTATCATTTTCACTACATTGTTGTTTTTCTTACGGTCAGCAATGTTTGCAGATTGGCCCGTTAGTCCTGAAATATTGGTCAGTTTTTATTATTGTTTATTTTAAACATATTTAGCAATTATCACCGCGTCTTACTACTTGTTCAAGTTATACACATATGATAATGACTATAATAGGGTATGGATAAGAAAGGAAACATTTTAGAGGTAGATTACCAGCATTTGCGTGCAAGGAGAGCAGGAAACCATTTAGGAAAGAAACCCCCCCTCAGTAGATCCGATCGGGATTTGAACCCCGATCTCCCCGTCTTCGGCAGGCCAGTCTAATACGAACGCGATGACTTAGACTGTTTGGCCACTGAGGTGAGTGAGAGCTATTTAAGGAACACCCTTATCAACAGTAAGTGATATCTGTTTTTTTTTCTGTGGAATTCTTGTACACGTAATTTGAAGATAATTGTAATAATGACAGCTCTGACCGGATTGCGTGCGCATTAGAAGGTTTGTAAAATAAGCTAAATAAAGATGGAGTGTCTTGACTCTTGCCTTGTAGGCCTAGTAATACATCATAGAAAAGGGATAGGTCTAGAAACGCCTCTCTTTATTGTAAAGTAAAGAACCACATCGCTGGCGCCCGCAGCGTTAGTGCCACGAACTAAAAGATTCGAAGCCGGACGCTTCCACTTGTAAGTTGTAACACAACGCATGTTCTATTACGGAATGTTAATTAATCAATTCTTGTATAAAATTCAGTCAAATGTAACAAGTCCATTATTTTATAAATAAACCACGTTATAAAATGTTAAATTTAGAAATTTTAGCTAAACTCCTTCTTTAAAATAAACGGCAAATTGTTAACAAAAACAGTAATGGTGAATTTTACGTAAACTTAACTCTTCCTTTTCTCTGGACTTCACGTCCACGCATGCGCATTCATTTGTGACGTCATTGCAAGTTGCTCCTAGCGGTCGAGTCATAAACTAGTTTACGGGATTAGCTGGTCCTATAAAAGTGCCCACTCCATGTGATACAGTACATGTAGGTATCCGCTTCGGTGGACACGTGGTCTCAGGCGTCACTCTCGTAATAGACTAGACTACTGATGATGGGGAAATCGATGTTCGAATCTCGGTCGGGTCTACAGAGGGTAACTTTTCCTAAATGGTTTTCCACTCTCCCTTCACGCAAATTCAGATACACTTAATCTAAGTTCAACCTTCATAACCCCTAACTCATTAGTGTAATTAATACATGTGCATATAACCTAAACAGGCAATAAGACGCGGTGCTAAAAAAAATAAAGTACATGTAGGTGTGCTGGGCTTGCGAAACATGTTTTTGCGGTTATAACTAACTACACAGCTATTTTTTATTTTTTTTATTATAAATCTCTGTTAAAATTCTGCACAATCTTGTATATAGATGGTCATTTTTGTTGTCACCTGGTGTGTCTGGTGAATGTGTTGAATGCCAGGCCTCCACCGTGGTTCGGATCCCACGTTAAACTGTAGGTCCTCCATTTCATCTCACATTCACCCTACCACTACACATTAACAATAATAATGACCCAGTGTGGTCCACTACCCCCCCACACACCCTCCACGGCACTACTATGACGCCTACTTGCTCCGGTGACGAGGACGGAGGCTATATCGCCGCGGGCGGACCCAGTGAGGCGCCAGTAATAGTCCCGGACACCAGCACAACAGAAGCCAGGGTCACTATAATCAAGATATGGGACCGCGGGTTAGTTAGAGCTCTGCGCGTGTCCGGAAGCTGTCGTGGAACGTGCCGATCTCGGTGAGGAGATTTCGGGAAGGAACTTGTGCGTGCGTGATTCATCAACCTACGTACGCGCTTGTACGGAGCGTGAGAAGTTTTTTTTTTTGTGATTTCTGGGACCAATACTTTAGGCTGTACCGCCTTCTGCAAAAAAAAAATAGGACATTAAAATTAATATCAACACAGATCTAAAGTCAATTGTGTACCTGATGACCTGGCGGTCTAGGGGTAAGGTGTCAGACTTCTATGCTGGCGGCCGGGGTTCAATCCTCGGTCCCGGCACAGATTTATCTGATTACCAAACCCTTCCTTCACCTCTGACAAGACATATTGTGAATGTGGGGAATGCCAGGCCTCCACCGTGGTTCGGATCCCATGTTAAACTGTACGTCCTCCATTTCATCTCACAATCACCCTATCATTACACATTAGCGTAAGTGCGTATAACCCTAACGGGTAGTAAGACGCGGTGCTAATTATAATAATAATAATTGTGTACCTGTTTCGGTGGCTGCGTGGTCTAACGCGCTAGTCTTGCAGTAGAGTAGACTGCTGACAACGGGGATATCGAGGTTCGAATATCTGTCGAGTGTACTGAGGGTGGTTTTTTCCAAAATGTTTTTACACTTTTCCTTCAGCAAATGTGGGTACACTTCTTATAAATATAACCCTCCTAATCCCTAAAACTGTCAGTGTAATTAGTACATAATCTTATAGCCCTAACGGGTAGTAAGACGTCGTGCTAATAATGTATATGTATATATAGGGCCTATCATTCAACATTAAAAAAAAAGAAATAAAGTTCCCTCAGACTTTGAAACTGATTTCCTTCAACCGAAGAACAGAGTAGGTAGGCCCTAAAATGAATGTAGGGATCGCTGTTAAAACGGCCATATTGGGAACTAAGGCAAATGTTCAGAAATGGTTTAAGGGCTGTGCTTGAGGGGGCGCCAAAACAGAGCTAAACCTAACATAGCAAAGCCTGGGCATGATATTAAAATAATCCCCAAACCTAAACATAAACTAAGGGTAATAGTGGAGTTAGTAAGAATAACAACCGTTCACTATTTGATACTAACTTGAAATTTTATATATTAGTAGACCTTCGTGGTGAGTAAATTATAATTTAGTGCCATTCTGCGCAAAACGTTCATATTGTCAAAGTGTTTGTTAAACTTATTATAATTTTAAGGGTGTGCGAAAGCCCCTTTTTAGATGTGAAGTGGATCTTGAAACTTGCGGAGAAAAGTCTAAATCAAAGCTACCTAGGATTTTTGTTGTCACTTAATTCTACTTTTAATTTTCAAATTAATTATTTTTCTAGATCTTGTCAGTAACGAGGGCCAGGAAAATGTTCTTATTTTTTTTACCTAAGGACTATATTAATAATTAATGCACACAGGCTTACTGATAAGCTTTGCAAACTTTACATAGGCATACTTTTTATTTGTATTTCTGTGATAATAATTATAAATCAAATTCTGTTTTCGTTTCCTACTTTCCGCATCAGCCATTTTGAATAATAAAGAAAATGTGAAGAAGCCATGAAAAACTTCTGTGTCAAAATGCACTTGTAAATTTATTTGTCACAGATAATTCCAAAGAGATATAATATCAAGGACCAAACATTAGACGCGAGCTGCGATGATAGCACAAATAAAGCGCTTTCTCTGCTTCATACCAGTGACCCATGGTGTTATTTCTTTATAGGTATTTTTATTTTTTGCAAAATTATGTTGGCGATAGTGAAAATAATATATTAGCATTTACTTACCCGCTTTTGATCGATGCTTACGTTGTGTTAGTTAAATTACTAGTCATTTTTAAAATTATGTTTAGTAACGGTTTTAAAATGATCAAATATTGAAAAATGTAATATTTAGTAAGATAATATTAAATTATTTGACAATTTATCAAAGTTTTATTCTTATTTCAAAAATTTTCGGATATGTGAAGGTTATTGTACATGTCGGAGTCGAAGCCGAAGAAGATTTGACCTTCGACTTTTCGAAGCTTCGCACACCATTACAAAATAGAAGATAACATTGTTTACAAAATAGGTTCTTATAGCCTTATTTGTAATCATAACAGTTTTTGTACAATCTAGAGGTGAAACGTTTTGCGTACAGCTAACATTTGTGGAGTTTCCCTTCGGTTTTTTTTCTGTAACGCCCAGGCTACGTTAGTTTTGGGGATTATTTTCATACTCCATTCACCTTGGGAAATATGGTAGTTGACAGCTATCAAAAGATTTTGAAAACGCTCAAAAGATTTTTTTTTTCAACGATTTTATTGCCAAAAGTGACAACAAATCAACAGATTATGGTTTTGTAGGTCGTATAATTTGGTGAATGGTTTCATGAGAGAATATCTGGTAGCTTTTGCTAACTGTCAGCTAACACCACTCTCATGGCGAATGGACTATATTATCCACCGGTTATATAAGGAGGTGCCAAAAAGCTATCCCACCCGGACACGAAATTCACCTTGGGAGTCCCCCTGCAAATGTTTAAAGAAGATAAAGAAAACAAAATTTCAAACAAACTTGCTTGGTGTATTTATATTTTTGCTTTATTGTTTATATTTTGGCATCTTACCACTTAAATAAGAGTTGATTTGCTACCCCCCACCTTTTTTTTTAACAAAAATAAATATTTTATTTGCCGACTTTTTATACTGAGATTCAACTTTTTACTTAACGATATCGGTCTCTAAGGGCCCGCTCACACTATGTCGGACCGACATTTTTATCAGGCCGATAAAGATGTTGGAGACACTACTGACGGTACTATTTATATGGAACTGATCCCATATATTCCGAACCCTATAATAGTGTTGGGGCCGACACTTTCACCGGACAGTTTGTCTCTGCAGACCCCCGGTAAAAGTGTCGTGTCGGAAGTTAATCGCTTGTAGGATTATATGGCGCAGCTCACACTTGTGACGACCTGCAGTTTTGCAAGTAGACTGTCAAACGTGATCATAGGCATTCTAAAATGATTAAAGAACTTTGTTTCGTCGCTTCTCAATTCACCAATCATGATTATTATTATTATTATTATTATTATTATTATTATTATTATTAGCATCGCGTCTTACTACCCGTTCGGGTTATATGCACTTACGCTAATGTGTAATGGTAGGGTGATTGTGAGATGAAATGGAGGACCTACAGCTTAACGTGGAATCCGAACCACAATGACACCTTACTCCTAGACCGCCAGGTCACTCAATTCACCAATCAACGTTTGAGATGTTCCTAGAGAAAATAAATCAGCAAGGATTTGGTGCACCCAATTCCCCTCCCCCCCCCCCTCCCTCTCCCTTGCTTCCGTTTTATATTATAAAAGTACCACATTACAACCAGATCTTCGTCGTAATCCATCGCAGCCAAGGAGTCAACTGTACTGGACTGAATTGACAACAGTTACGAACAAAAAGTGTCGGTCCGACATAGTGGAAACTTACCCTAAGATATGTGTAGTTCGCGGATAAATAGTTCTCGTATAGAACGAATCTTCCGTCTAACTGGACTAGAATAACTAGTTTGCTTTACTAAGTTACATACCATAGTTAAAGAATGACTGAGCTACAAACTTAAGTCCACGTACAACTGAACTAGAAAAGTGAACTGTTCATTTCTGTAAACAGAATCACGTTGAACTATTCCCAACTATGAACGGTTCTGTCCATCAAAGTTTGACTGGTCGCCAGTTGTGTTTTTCCATCTTACACTCTCTATTTCCCCGTTTATCCTCTTGCACTATATATATGTGGGTACTAGGACGGGTAGTAAGATGCAAAGCACGTGTAAGTTATCAATCACTCTTGAGGTCAGATTTCATTTGTGAGAAGTTAACATTTGTACTTTCCCCTTTCCCTCTGTCACTCCCCCCATCCCCCTCTTCACACATGCACTTTTTATCAGTACATTATGAACAAATTGTGCCCGTGTCAGTGAGTAAGTGCAGACGCTAGTAAAATGGGGGATGATGGTACGGGCGGGGGAGGGGGATTTATAGGGGACTGTCGGGTGAAGTGGCTGACAAATTGGAGCAATATCTCTCCCTTTGAACATCCTATTGTGCTGCCCTCTGTTAGTAAGGGAAGGAGGGGGACGGTAATTGATGAGCTCACCAGGTGATGCGCGCGCACTCAGAGAGAGACGAACCTTCCACCGAACTGCGCATGCGCGGTCTCTATCAAACAGGCCGAAAAAGATAATAGCTTCATTATAGAGGTTATTTAGAGTCTCATTAAATTATCGGTCATTTTCACCTTCCGACGATTGAAAGAGATATATTTACTAGCGTATTTTTTTTCAAAATAGTTATTCTTTTTTATTCAGGATGTTTGGTTTCCATGCACCGCGTCTTACACCCCATCCGGTATATAAGTATATTTACTAAGGGTGTGTGAAGGTCATCTTTTTTTAATGTGAGGAACTCGAATAGAAACTTAAAAGACACGCGAAGCTTCACACACCCTTAGTATTTAGATGAATGGGGTAAGAATGAAGAGAGTAAAAAATTGGAGGAAAATACACTCATTTCCGTGGATGGTAGGGACAGGGGGTGGGATCATAAAAAATAAAAAAACCTTCAGGACACATGCCCGAGATTCAAACCCCGACCTCACTGTCACCAGAATATTAGCTTGGACGGGTAGTGTAAGGCGGAAGCTACACTGGATAATAATTCGTACGAAGAATGACTTGCACGAATTTTTCCGAATCCTTGCGAAGTGAAGCGAACAGCTCTATGTATTAGTATGTGCTAGGTTATATAGTCCTTGCAATATATTATTACGAGCTCGCACGAAGTCTTACGAATCCTCACGAAGTTATCAGAAGCAAACAACTTTGTTTATTAGTATATATGTGGTTATGGTCAGTGGCGGCTCTTAGCTAAAATTAGTGGGGGGTGCTGCTCCAGAACTCTTTTAGCCTTTTGTTTTAAAATTGTGTAAAAAGGGGAGAGAAAAAATGTATAAAAAGAAAATTTAGCCAGGAGCTTGATAAAATCTTAACCAAAAACAAACAAAAATTCTTTACTTACTTCAACTTAAATTGTTACAGTTCAAGCTTGATCTATTCATTTAAAAATGAAATCCATTCTTCTTGTTTTAAATTGCGCAAAAAGTTAAATAAGTTTCTCCTTGATCTCTGGATGACAATTGAGGAAATTTTTCTCCATTGAAAGTACTGCAAGCGCATTTAGTCTTTATGTTAAATAAAAGAACCGAAAAAAAAAGAATCAAATAGAATAGCTGAAAGCAGAATAATAATTTAATTCTACACTCTTCTACACTTTTATCCCATTCAAGAATATGGTACACGGTTTTTAAGCACAACACACACTGAGTATAAAAAAAACTTCCTTCCACCATCATGCCAGAGCCGGCACTGCGAGAGCAACAGTGCTCTCTCTACCTGGCAGTCCCGCCTTCCTCCCCACTCTCCTCCTATGTGCGCATGCGAACAACAGTCAAACACCACGTCGCTGGCGCTGTGAAGCACACAGTTTCATACAAAGATTTTGGTATATTTTTCATAAATTGGGGGATGGCTACTGAAGTATTGACATTAAGCTTAAGGAATATATATTGTACTACAAAAATAAATAAAGAATTAAAGAAAAGAGGACTCATTATATTAAATGTTATCGATAATATCAAGCGGAAATAGGGGGTGCTGCAGTTCCGCAGTGCCTATACACGAGCTGCCACTGGTTATGGTTCTTGCAATATATTATTACGAGCTCGCACAAAGTCGTCTGAGGACCTCTAAATTTGAAACTTATGAAAATACTCGCTAGTGAGCAAACTCTCAACTCATGAACCCGAAAATTGAAGGCTGAGCAGAAACAGAGCTAATTTTGAAAGGTTTCTACTGTCTTGCGAGTCGGCGTGGCGTTGTTTCGCTTGCGGGTGAATTTTCAATTTGACAACGCTGTAAAATCATTTCATGCCAAAGGATTGAGACAATGACATGCCAAAACGCGCCATTTTACAAGATACGTAACTGAAAATTATTGGGTATAGATTTGAGACGTAGTTCGGGGTTAAGTTTTATTATTATTATTAGCACCGCATCTTACTACCCGTTCGGATTATACGCACTTACGCTAATGTGTAATGGTAGGGTGATTGTGAGATAGGACCTACAGTTTAACGTGGGATCCGAACCACGGTGGAGGCCTGGCATTCCCCATATTCACAAGATGTCTTGTCAGAGGTGAAGGGAGGGTTTGGCAATCAGATAAATCTGTGCCGGGGCCGAGGATTGAACCCCGGAACCCCAGCACAGAAGTCTGACACCTTACCCCCTAGACTCGGGACTAGGTGTTCTCTTTAGTCTAACATATTTATGACAAATAAGAAAATTATTCCTGATACTTCATATTCAATCCTAGGGCCTTGATGGATACTAAGATAGCCCCATGCCATGGCTTCTTTGGTGCTGACTGACTTACTTCTGACAGTCAACATTGTGGTATATACCTACATTTTGACTGTCAGAAGTGACAGCTGCTAAACACATGTTTTTGCAGATAATTTGGTTCGGCGTAGGAATACATAATTTGGTCTGGTAACTTTTCAAAGCCGTGAGCTGTCAGTCAGCACCAAAGAAGCCATGGGGCTACTGTAGTCGAAGATAAGCTGAACACTTGTACTAATAGTCTATATAAAGTAGCCCCATGACTCCTTTGGTGCTGACTTACAGCTAACAGCTGACTTCTGACAGTAAACATTTAGGTATATACCTACATTTTGACCGTCAGAAGTGACAGCTGCTAAACACATGTTTTTTCAGATCATATGGTTCTGCGTAGGGGTACATAATTTGGTCTGGTAACTTTTCAAAGCTATCAGTCAGCACCAAAGAAGCCATGGGGCTACTGTATTCGTCAGCATGCTAAAAAAAAACACTTTCTAAACGCACTTTATTTTGTGAAGAATTGTAGGGCCACCCTGTTGGCGCCTACCTAGTAGAAATTACAAAAAGACAAAACAAAAAAAAATATTTAAACTTCCCTAACCTATAATTTGAGCCCATCTAATTCTGTTTATCCCCTCCAGTGTCTATAACTGGGTGCTCTTCCTGCTATATACGCGCGCCGGTGTAGTCGATTAGAAGGGGTCCTATATTGTTACAAACACCCCCCTCCTTGAAGAAATAAACACCGCCTCGTTTCGAACTGAAACGTCGGCTCATTAGAACCGAAACTACTTCTCCCCCTCGCCCCCTCTCAGTCCCCCAACCCCCTCCACGTTTTTATTATACACATAAGACTACTCTGGAGTAATCAAATAAAAATAACAAGACATTCTTTTAGTTTGTTGTGTTGATGTGTTTTTTGGAGCTAAACTTTTACAAAGAACAAAGTCATTTAGTGCATAGACGCCCCCCCCCCTTTTTTTAGGACTCCACCAAATGTTTCCAAAGTTTAAAATGGTCTTCTCTGCTATTACTGCCGACTTTATGGAGGTTTTGTTTTTTATGATCGGGTTGTAAACCGTTGTTATATAAATAACAAGATAGCAGACAGACATACAATGTTATACCACGATTTTATTACGAGTGGACATATCTGACAGCCAGGAGGGGAAAAAAAAAGAATATTTACGTTCTCATACGCCAAGTCATGTGATCTTTAGCTGTCACTTTTCCTAGATTATATTATCATTACTTATATAATTGGTGACCTGTCGGTCTAGGGGTAAGGTGTCAGACTTCTATGCTGGCGTCCGGTGTTCAATCCTCGGTCCCGGCACAGATTTATCCGATTACCAAAACCTTCCTTCACCTCTGACAAGACATCTTGTGAATGTGGGGAATGCCAGGCCTCCCCCGTGGTTCGGATTCCACGTTAAACTGTAGGTCCTCCATTTCACCTCACAATCACCCTACCATTACACATTAGCATAAGTGCGTATAACCCGAACGGGCAGTAAGACGCGGTGCTAATAATAATAATAATAATAATAATAATAATAAT
>CABFVX010001416.1:2500-12518 GCA_902151425.1 Timema shepardi | reverse complement strand
GGGGGCGGGTTTGGTGGTTCAAATCTCCCCAAAATTGTATGAAAAAAATATATGTGGCTTTATTTATGGTTAAAATATATCAAAATTAAGGTACAAGTACAAATTAGGAGGATGTGTTACAATAAAAAGCACTTCAGATAGTTTCTAGACTCTAGAGGTATTTAATATCTAGAAATTTTCTAGCCATCGGCAATTATGGTGCTTTGTTGCCATAAAAAACACTTCGGAGAGCTTCTAAATTTGTTTTATATATAATATCTTTTTTAGACTCCACGGGCATATGCGGGTTCACTTCCTATAATTCAATCTTCCCAATTCCTAATCCATTAGCGTAAATAGTACTTAAAGCGTATAACCCGAACGGGTAGTAAGACGCGGTGCTAAATAAGAGTAATAATAAAAGATTTCCCTCGATCATCAATTCATCTTAGCGAAAGGGGAGAACACCCTTACACACGCATTTGCCTGAAGGGAGAGTGGAAAATCACATATGAAATAAACACGTACAAAACAGCCGGTCGGGATTCGCGCCCCACCCTCTTCATAAGGCGGACCAGATAAGGATGATGTCTTAGCCTGGGAACCCATTGATTCGGTCCATAAAATACTATATTCTACTGGGCATATTCTGGCGCCGAGTTAGGGTGTCCCAAACCCTCTAAATAATCCGACCACTCAGTCACGTGTATAATTTACCTTTCCAAAACGCTTATTTACTAATTATGGTAAATGTTATATTTACATTTCGTGTAGAAAACCATTTTGGAAAAACCACCCTCAGTACACACAGTTGAGATTCGAACCTCGAGTCATGTGGTCAGCACTATTAGTCCTCCGGTCGTTAATCTCGGTTCTCTAGACCAGAGCTGCTTCTTTTCCCAGGCCTACTGCTTCACAGAAAAACCTGGAAGCTTCGGGAACTAACCCGGGACCTCTGGATCTGTAGCCAGGAATTCTGACCACTAGGCTACAAAACATTAAGAAGAAATGTACCCTTATTTGCGTGAAGAGTTGTAGAACCATTTAGGGGAGAGAGAAAAACTATCAGGACACAAAATCCGGATTCAAACCTGAACCTTCTTGTCACTGTTAAACAAGACAATATGAGACACCTTAGCTTAGTCGGTAGTCTGAATGGTCCCGTGTTCAGTTTCCGGCATGGCCAACAAATATATTATTGGTGAAATGTGGGTCTCGTGAATTAATGACCGGAGGGCTGGGGGTTGTGTCAGTTTTAGGTGTAAGATAGTTTGTAAGTCGTGTGCTGATATATTATAAAGCCACATGGCTGACTCACTCACTGACATTAATGTTCACCCACTTCCAGATGAGCTAGAAACTTAAAAAATTTGGCAAACTTATAGCTTCTAGCCTGTAAACGACGGGAAAATTTGAAAATTTTGAAAAAATAAAAAAAATTTAACCCCGAAAAAAACTCAAAATGTTGGAACAGCTTTAAAGTCTGTGCGGACCTTTCTTTGGAGGTCTCTTATAGGGCTAAACGGTAAGACCTGTCAAAAAACGGCTTTGGAATTACATTAGCTTACATCCACTTGCAAAGAAAACGCACTGGGGGTCTGGGGGCGGAGCCTCCAACAAGCAAAGCGAGTGTGTATAAATATATATAGTCAGTTGGTTCAGAAAGTGCACGTTAAATACCTGCAATAAAAATATTATTATTATTACTATTAGTACCGCGTCTTACTACCCGTTCGGGTTATACGCACTTACGCTAATGTGTAATGGTAGGGTGATTGTGAGATGAAATGGAGGACCTACAGTTTAACGTGGAATCCGAACCACGGTGGAGGCCTGGTATTCCCCACATTCACAAGATGTCTTGTCAGAGGTGAAGGAAGGGTTTGATAATCAGATAAATCTGTGCCGGGACGGAGGATTGAACCCCGGCCGCCAGCACAGAAGTCTGACACCTTACCCCTAGACCACCAGGTCACCCTGCAATAAAAATAATAATAATAATAATAATATTATGAGATTGACACTTTAGTACTCGTTCGTACTGCAACTGGTGAAAAATTCTGATAGCCATTGGGGAACTATTCAATTGCTTTTTTTATTGTGTTTTTTTTTCAGTAAAATACGTGAAAGAAAATCAAACCCTCTTGATGAATTCACAGGGACTAATTAGTCCCTACTCAGCATTTGTGTGGACATAGCATTGATTTTATTTTCAAAACCCAGCGACAATATTACCACTAAACAATAAACGAAACGGTGACTCCCCCATTTGACCCCTAGAAAAATAATAAAAGAAGCAGAGTCCACTCGACCAATTTTGTCGGAAAAGACACAACGTTACATACAACGATAAAAATGACATACATGCGCGCCCTTTCTTTTTCTTATATATATAATAAAAACGTGTTTTTTTAAATTGGCACCGCCCCGAATGTCGGAATGCCCTCCCCCCGCCCCCTCTTTATTAATTGGTAATATGCAGATCACGGCAGGGGGTCATTTCCCGACAACATACAACTCATTTTACAACAATGGACACTTTTTTTTATTTGATTTATTATTGTCTTCGTGTTTTCTTTACGCGTTGAATCGGAAACGTCACACATCGACATAGGGGGAAAGGGGGTCGAGGGGGAGGGGGATGAGCCCCCTCATGGATTCACAGTTAAACTCAGAGGCATAGAGTGAGGAGGATGGTCGGAGAGAAAATTGTATAATTGCATTTTGTATAGTTGAATAAAAATAATATAAAATAATAATAATAATAATAATAAACGAAGCGGAACTTCCCCACCTGATGCGTGGTACAAGAAGCAGGGGGGCATTTGTTCGGTAATATAACAAAAGAGAGGCCACGGGGTTTGGGGTGTGAGAAGGGTTGGGGGGGGGAGGAGGTTGTGTGCATCAAAATCGGCGTGAAGCCTTTTTTTTTTTCGACTTCACTTACTCCTTTCATTGGGAACAACCCTTTCTGTTCACCCCTTACAAGGGCCACCCCGATGCGAAGAGGACGAACCGTTGGTATAAAATGGATACATTTTCATACGACAGTCCCTGATTATTTTTTTTTGTAGTTGTATTCTTGTATTTTTTTTTATTATTATCACATCAGTTAACTCTTGATTTACTAAATTTATTTGTTACGATAAAGAAAGAGATGTTGGATCGATGAGAGGAGGGTATACGAGGCGTGTGAAACGGTTATTGGACGAATTAGAAGTTTTGCGATTCAGTGAAATTGTGGGAAACATCTGGGCCTTTTTTTTTTGTTTCCGGAAAGGTCCACTGGGAAATTCGTCAAAGGGGGAAGGTGAGTGAAGAAAAAGGGTAAGCGTCCGTAGTTTTTTTTTTATGTTTTGTTTAGGACGCACCCTCTCGTAGGGTCCAGAAGGGCGTGGACTAATTACTATGAGGGACTCTATTATCCGGGGCTGTCAATACAACGGATACTATAATATTAACTGAGAGTCATCTACTGACTTTGTGTAAACAGATTGGCCGAGTTACTATTTTTTTTAGTATGGCATTACTGACCGGGAGGAAAGATATGTCATCCTGTGTCGGTTCCCCTGTATGTAGACTATTTGCCTCTCTGGTGGCTCAGAGAGTCGCCCAGGGTACACCATAGGAGGTTGTTACACGTCGTACCCGTAATGAGATGATGTTATAATAGTTATTATTATGTTGTGGAGCCGGTGTGAGTCTTAACCTAACTTAAGTCTAATTCACCAAACCCGTGGGACAGTTGTGATCATTCCCCGTAAGAGAAAAGTACACAAGGTAATAGCCGGGAGTCGAACCCGGGACCATTAGGTTCGTAGCCCGGTGCACTGAACATTACACCACGGGGCCGTATCATGTACAGTAGCCCCGTGGCTTCTTTGGTGCGACTGACAGCTCACACCTGACTTCTGACAGTCAACATTTAGGTATATACCTAAATTTTGACTGTCAGAAGTGACAGCTGCTAAACACATGTTTGTGCAGATCATATGGTTTGGCGTAGGGATACATAATTTGGTCTGGTAACTTTTCAAAGCCGTCAGTCAGAACCAAAGAAGCCATGGGGCTACTGTATTTAGTGAAGTATTATTATAGCGTTTTGATTGATAATATAGTAGGCTATTACTAAAAAAAATTACCACACTATTATTATTATTACTATTAGTTGTCATGTCTTATGACAGGTGCATTTCTTTTATAAGTGAACTTAGACCGCCAATGCGCCCTGTCCTCTGCCTCCTCCTTCAGCTCCCAGAATTTTCTTCTTTCCTTCGAGTCATCCAATATTTGAATCCTCCTTTCTAAGCTCCTCTTTCCCTCAACCTTTCCTCCTATGACACCGCGCAGAAGACAGTTCCTCCTAAGGATGTGTCCGATCCAGTTTGATTTAGTACCTAAGAATCACATCCAAAATGGTTCTCATCTCATCCACTCTTCTTAGGACTTGTTCATTAGTCCCCCTGTCTGTCTACCTGATCTTCTCGTGTCTTCTCAAGTAAATATTAGTGGTTTTAACAAGATCTCAGGGCGTCAGCCCACAATCAAGCCATGCCGACCAAGCGGACACCGTCTTTTGGCGAAGATAGGGAGTGCTAACATCTACGGATAGAGGGTGTCATTAGAGCAGCGCCCCGAACCCTCCACCCATTCCTTTCAGTTTTCTAGACCAGGGCCACTACTAGTTCCTCATTTGTCCTAAAGAGGCTGAGTTTGACACCGCTCAAGACTCACTGCTTCACAGGGAATCTGTAAGCGCCGGGGATCGAACTCAGCACCTTTGGATCTGTAGCCAGGGGCGGTTGACTTCCAACCTATGTTTTCAATTAGCAATGTTCTGTTAGCTGTCAGTTATCACCACTCCTACGGTGGATGGACTTTAGGTGTAAGTTTCAGTATAAGCATTTATTGTCATTGAGGTCAAAGAATTTGTAATTTTTTTCCCGCCTCGGTGGCGTAGTTTACTAACGCGCTAGACGTGTTGAGCTCGACTGCCTAGGACGGGGAGATCGAGGTTCGAATCCCGGTCGGGTGAACTGGGGGTGGTTTTTCTTAAATGGTTTTCCACTCTCCCTCCACGCAGATGCGGGCTCACTTCCTCTAAGTCAACCTTCCTAGTTCCTAATCCATTAGCGTAATTAGTACTTAAAGCGTATAACCAGAATGGGTAGTAAGACGCGGTGCTAAATAATAATAATTTTTATTTTTCTCCACCACATCTTACAACCCATCCGAGCTATAACCATTTAATCACGCTAAATATTTTGTTGGGATGAGGAAGGTCAAGTTCTAGAGGAAATGAACTATCATTCACTTAAAGGAAACCATTTAGGAACAACCTCCACTGCATCCAGCTGGGATTCGAATCCCGTTTTAGTGTCAATGGCAAACCTGATTAGAAGAGCTTGATATTTAGTCCACGTGTTCACATATACGGGTGTAGTGCTGCTATCTATGACCTAAACATATAGCCACTTAATTATAATAGAATTGGGCTAGTAGGGAACTTTTAGATAATTTAATCATTGATAAAACCGTTTAACAAATTATTAATGTTATTTTATAGTTATTGATTATATCCAGGGCCCGGAATTGATGTCATTGCATCTTTATTCCGTGAAGTCGATTGCAATGGTAATTTGTATATAACCACATTTATTATTAACCTGATATTGTGTATATTTTTGCATATTTAAATGATTTTATACTTTATTACATTTTGTGTATTTTATTGGGGAGTATTAAAAAAAATTATCGTGCACTTTCTGTCATTTTTAGAATCATTACATAAAAATCGTAGCTTACAACGGGTAATTTTTTAATGCACAAATTCATTATTTCCATTCACTTGGAGCATTCGTTTTCTAGTGTAATTATGAGTACGAGCAGACACGAGATAATGAGCATATCCCCAATGTTTTCTGACGGTAAAAGTGACTCTTCAGACGACATTGAAGAGGACATATCGCCAGGTGACATTACATACTTCAAGTCCGCTCCAATAACATCCATGGAGGGAGATCGCAGCTTCTCTCGGGTAAATACATCTCTTGGCCGATAATCGCCGATCATTCACACTTGAGAACATGAATATGACCTTCGTTGGGCATTCCGTTGCAGAGTAGGGGAAATCTAACATGTGATTTCTCCCCCCCCTCTCTCTTATACATTATTATTAATATTATTATTAGCACCGCGTCTTACTACCCGTTCGGATTATACGCACTTACGCAAATGTGTAATGGTAGGGTGATTGTGAGATGAAATGGAGGACCTACAGTTTAACGTGGAATCCGAACCACGGTGGAGGCCTGGCATTCCCCACATTCACAAGATGTCTTGTCAGAGGTGAAGGAAGGGTTTGGTAATCAGATAAATCTGTGCCGGGACCGAGGATTGAACCCCGGCCGCCAGCACAGAAGTCTGACATCTTACACCTAGACCACCAGGTCACCCAATTAGATTTTAAATGTATTATTTGATTTTTAAGAGCATCTTTTGTAATTTTTAGGATATAAAAACATAGTTTTTAAGTGCATCTTGTTTGTTTTTAAGGGCATTTTTTATTTTTTGAGAGTATTAATACACCATTTCTAAGTTTTTGTTTTGTTTTTAAGGGCATCAACATTCGGGCCCTGATAATATTTATAAAAAATGACTGCTTCAAGTCACACCCCTTGATGTATCACATGAGATTAGTTTTAGTTACGTTTCTCTCTGTCATGAAAATTGGATTGTAGCTAGTCTAAGGGCACTGGAGAAGGGGAGGTAATTAAAATGTTGCGCACCATTGTTCGCTTAAAGATGTGACGGCGGAGAAAATACCTTGTCAGCGGCAAGTCCGCCACACTATCCTTGCGGCCAGAACAGTTTCACTGTTTTCAACCATTCGCTCCATCATGATTGTCCCAGATTGAGCAGCGCCCACCACGCGGCTACATTCCAAACTGTCTTGTCACTTCCATCTCGAGGAAATACCGGCAGACCCCCCTCCCTCCCTCGGTGACTTTACACACACGCGCACATGTGTGTGAGTCACACGGGTAGGCCATCTGTGTATGTGTGTGCGCGCGCGCGCCAGAGATGAGCAGAATCGTTCACTGTCGAGAGCGGTTCAAAGGGATTAAGTTTACCGCGAGTCAATTGAAGCGACTGCGTGTCCACACATGTGTCGTTATCACATACTCTCCTGTCACAAGGAGAATACCACCTGTCATATGAACCAACTCCGTGCTCACACATGTGCTGAGTCCTACTCGCTTGGAGAATCCCGGACTAAGTTTCACGCAAGTGTTCTTGGAAACCAATCCTACCATTTTCTCGCGGCTTTTCCCCGGACCAAGATACTGTAGGCGCACACTAGCCACGTACAGTAGCCCCGTGGCTTCTTTGGTGCTGACTGACAGCTCACAGCTGACTTATGACAGTCAACATTTAGGCATATACCTATACCTGACTGTCAGAAGTGACAGCTGCTAAACATATGTTTTTGCAGATCATGTGGTTCGGCGTAGGGATACATAATTTGGTCTGGTAACTTTTCAAAGCTGTCAGCACTAAAGAAGTAATGGGGCTACTGTAGCCTACTTGAGTGCGCTTACTTACTGAAATAAAGTTCATCTGCGACACAGACTGACCCATTTTTTTTCTAATATATTTATGTTACTAGAGCTATAACTGGAATTATAATGAAAGAGCCTTGTTGAATACCTATATACATTTTAAAATTTTAATCTTAGCGCTCAAATTTAAGTAGTTTTAACTAATGAGTGACTATTTGAGAATTTCAATTTTTTCGAAAGTTGCTCTAACAATATTGTTTAAAATATCCCCAATACTTGCATCCGTAAGACCAGGCTAATACCATTCAAAGTTTCGGCGCACAGCATCTGGCGAGGAAAGCTCCGCCGCTTATAATGTTTCTGGAGTTAACTTACTTAAGGTGCGGCCGAAGGGAGCACTAGTAATTTTACAGTTCTTAGAGCATTACATTTTGTTGGCCACATTAAATCCAATATTTCTTCAGTAGCAACATAGAGCTTAGTTTTCTGCATATGCTAATATCAAAATATCTTGAATATGTGTCGAGGGTGTCCTGGAATTTTGTCAAAACGATTAAATAAAGAGAAAATGTTTTGACAAAATTCCAGGACACCCTTGACGGATATTTAATATCTTTTGATATCAACATGTGGAGAAAACTAATCTCTTATGCTGCTACTGGAGAAATATTGGATTTATTTTAGCCAAAAAAATGCGATTCTCTAAAAACGGTAAAATTACTCGCTCTCCCTAGTTAGCTCTAGGAAACATTTCCCCGGAAACATTGATTGCCAACAATTACGAAACATTTTGAAAACTAATAGTCGTGTTTTCCAATGAAGAAACATTGTTTCTTGTCATCCATTTCAAATGGGTTACAAGAAACAATGTTGTTCACCAATATTCCTGGCAACAACCAACGTGGACCAGTTTTCTTCTGTTTTTCACAGAGATCACATCTGTTCCTGGTTTATCATTTGTCATGTCGTATGTCATACAAACACATTGTTGTGGGATGTGACATCCGTGGACTATAAAAATCGGGTAAAAAAATCGGACTTTCCTTATTATTATTATTATTATTATTATTATTTAGCACCGCGTCTTACTACCTGTTCGGGTTATACGCTTTAAGTACTAATTACGCTAATGGATTAGGAATTGGGAAGGTTGAATTAGAGGAAGTGAACCCGCATTTGCGTGGAGGGAGAGTGGAAAACCATTTAGGAAAAACCGCCCCCAGTTCACCCGACCGAGATTCGAACCTCGATCTCCCCATCCTCGGCAGTCGAGCTCAACACGACAAGCGCGTTAGCCAACTACGCCACCGAGGCGGGTCACTTTCCTAATGAAATAGGCCAAAAGTACTCAGTTGGTTCGAGTGAAGTAAAAAAAAAAGAAGGTAAAGTGTCCTTCATGTGCGATTCCAAAGAGAGCACACTAATTTTTTTCGAGTAAAAGCCATAGCATCACCCTCCTCAGCTGACATATTTCATCCAACTGAACTCTGGTGGGAAACATTGTTTCTTCAATGTAGTCTGGACGCGAAACAATATTTCTAACTGTTTCCAAACATTCTGTTTCCGATAAAAGTTGGCAAACAATGTTTTCAAGTGAGTACTAGTCTTTTGCAGAAATTAAGCTCAAGGGGAAACTTTTTAATCTCAGGAGAAATCTCTATTGCTCTCGTTCTATTTAAATAGGCTTCACTAATTTCCGTCAAAACGCTAAAAAGGAAAACGTCCTTGAACTCTTCCATACCACGTCTTTATATTCCTCACATAATCCACGGCGGCCAACTTTGCATATGTCAACTTAAAAAAACCTCGAATGGTCTGATTTATTTCCGAAAGTTGTCCTTTTTTTTACTGTTTAATTGTGACCCAGTTTGAATAGCTCGGCCCGTCAACACAAGGAACACGATATAAAGAAAGTTATGTAAATGTAATGTCATGATGTTTAAACTGGACGATATGACGGAGTTGGGGGGAAAAAAGCGGTGAGGGGGGGTTGGGAGCTGACAAATGCCGGTCAGACAATGCGCGTGTTTGGGTGCGCAGTGAATCGCCCTTTTCACCCTTCCCTCTTTTAGTTCACCGCCCGAAGAAAGGGTCACCCAAGTTCCTGACTTAGGGGTGGATCGCATCTGTTGAAGGACAAATACATAATTCGCTGAGGCAGGGGTGACCCGGGAACCTCTAAGTTTAATGAGTTTTACATTTTTAGCGATTGATTTAAAATGAAATTTAAACTACCTAGCACAGACGAGACAAAAACTATTAATGAAATGTTTGAATTGATTTGGTTTTTTAATTTTCACGTTTTAGCATAAGGCTCTTTAGAGGACTAGAATAGTCGATCAGAAATCAAGTAGGCTTATCACGTTCCTGGGTGGAGCTTTCCGGCAGTAGGAGAACAAACAGGAGAGGGGGAAATACAAATGGCAATACCATTTGTGTTGTGACCCACTCCCCATTCTATTAAATGACGTAATTCT
>CABFVX010001415.1:117286-166861 GCA_902151425.1 Timema shepardi | reverse complement strand
AAGCCAACAGTTATTACTCCTTCCAAGTTAATTTCAAGAACAAATAAATTATGTATTTTGTAGGCTGCATTACTACTTATATGTTATAATCTTATACTCCTCAAATAATTATTGGTTACCTCATTATAATTATGATTATTATAAATGCTTTCTAAACCAATAATCCTACAAGAACATGATTTACAGATATATTCAACGTACAGATTGTTCGACAGCTTAGCTCAATCGATAGCATGTTTTTATACTGATTTAGGGACATTAGGTTCGATTACTCACACCGTGGAGCTTTTATTTTTAGTGAAACATTTGTTTCTTCTTATAACCTGATAAGCTAATGGATGGGGATGTTGTGTCGTTTAAAGTTTTAAGATAGTAACAAAGTAGTGTGGTCTGATTTTATCACTCGGTTCAGAAAATGCACGTCAGATACCTCAAATAAATTTATAAAATGAGACCTTAGGATGCTACGTGTCTTTCTAAGTGAGATAGGTTATAACTTATTGAACAAAATAAGAAAACTTTAGGTGTACTAACTTATATTAAATATAACTTTATCTTTAACTAGGAACCAAAATAATTAGCAAACAAACTTTCAGTATTATCTCTATGACTTAATAATCTGCGTTGTTTGGCTAATTTTCATTTCTTTATTAAGGATAAAGTGTGAACTTGTTGCATGTTATTTAGATCTCGTGCCTAGGCTCACTCACCATCCTCTTCTCGTTAATGTGGTTCTGCTCCATCGAAAGTTTTCGACAGGTGGCATTCATGAGTAAAAGTACCGAGTGAGCGTAATATATAAATATTTCGAAAAGTATTATTTGCATATAAATAAAATTAATTTTACAGTATAAAGCATTTGTTTAAAAAAAACGAAAATATATGCATACCATTTTATTAAAATATTTTATATATATAAGAAACCCTTACGGTAAAAGCTTTTAGAAAAAATACCCTGCATAATTGGGTAAAAATAATAATAATAAAACATATACCTACTTTTTTAATGACTCACAAATTCCGTTATTCGTCTTTTTTCAAAATTGCTACTAACTCATTTCATGTGGGCACGCTATCACTTAACTGCAACCCAAGTTTTGGCTTGATATGTCTAACCGTTCAAATGTTGAAATCTGAGTGGGACCGAAAAAAGATATATAGCTTGAGTTTTTCATAAGAGTTCCATTCTTGCTAAGGAGCCCAAAAGTGAGTTGTGAATTTGAGTGTAACTTACGTGTGTTTATTTTTTTAATCTATCATAATTTCTATAGATATATTATTATATTTTAAAAACTATTGAATAGCAACAATGTTTTATTCTCTTAAAGGTTGTATTTTTGTCGTTTATGAATATTTTAAATTTATTTGTAATAATGATTGAGTTAAAACATGTAGACTACACGTGGCTATGAAGAATTAGTAAAAACCTAAACCATTAATTTTCGTCCATATTTTTATTTATAATCAGATACATATTTGATACAATTTAACATTTATAGACCTACAATCAATTACAATAATAATACTATGACAAATAGGTTATAATAATTATGATTACATCTAAAAAATTTACAAAAATATTTCGAAACATTTTCTTTATACAGATTGATATCTTGGATCCTAACTATTAGTTAAAACCCAGACGAAGTCGATCAATTTTTCTTGAGCGTTAAAAATACGCAGCCCAACTTCATTCGGAGGGGAAGTAAACCACTTAACCGATTGCGTTGTAGTTTTCCTTTTTTGGTAGGGTATTAATCCAGGTATGTTTTATTATGATAAATAAGGTGTTTTGGAGTGAGTCACAAAAAAGTTACTACAGGATATATTTTCTGTTGCCTAATATTTATGGTTCGTTTTACCCCATTGTTGTAATTTGACGGTTTGCATCAATGTGTGATAAATTAGCCCGGTGGTAGTGGAGTCGGTTATAAACCGAGATCTAGTGGAAGTTGAAGGCGTGGCGTTGGAGTCTTATCTCCAAGTGATGTTCCGTTAGGCCTGTCAGTGAAAAGTTTGGCATTCACAATATTCTAAGGATTGTAGAAATATTTTTATTTGAATGATCGTTTTTTTAAAACCAATTATATCGTTAGTGAGGTCGTGGGTATGAACTAGTAAAAAATTGAATTTTTAAATGTCAAATGATCTTAAAAATAATTGACAATAACCACTTAAACATAAAGTGCAATACTACAGTCTTTGTTCATTTGTTATTGCACTTTAGTTTTCCAATTGTTATAACTTTTCATTGCCAAACAAGAATCATAATATTATATCCACTTCACATCTGTTTGTTTGAAGTTTCAGAGATTGTAATGAAAACTAAAATATTCTATATTCAAACACATTCAAAGAAACGTAGACATTTTATCATATTACAATTTTCCGTGCTAAAACGAAAGGGATAATATAGCCAAGAAAAGATGTTAAAATATATGTATGTATGAAACAAAATTAACAACCACGTCTTACTACCCATCTGGGCTATACGCATATGCATACACATAAGCTAGTGAGTTATGGCAAAGTAGGTGCAATTTAATGTGGATGTATTCATATTTACATGGAGGAAAGGTTCAAAACACTTCATGAATAAACACCCTTAATAGGCTCGGCTGAGATTCTATTCATAACTTCCCCATCATCGACAAACTGGACTAGAATGGCCAGATATTTAAATACGTGAAATATGGTTCGTTTGGCAACTAATCGATTGTTTGCCTTTATATATTAGTTATCCTATCAAACAGAAGTGTGTATCTATTCAGCTCAAAGGTTGGTTCCACTTGGCTGGTCTGTAGAAGCATATCTTAATCATCAAGATTAATTTTACCAATCCCATACATTACGGTTGCTATTTAGTTTTCTTTGTGAGTATAACTTTACTATAAGGTCCTTACTAATTATGTATCGTTCTTGGCTACGATTCAAGGGAGATGTTTAAGAAATCATGTTTGAACTTGAGTTAAGCTTAAAATATTAATTTTTTCAATGGGTTAGCCTTATAACATTCTATGAACTACTGTTGTAAGTGGTGTATCAGGCGTTCGATCTTAGGCAAATATTTATTTGTTTTTTCACCATCGCGTCTCACCACCCGTTCGGTTCGGACGCCATTCCCTCTTCAGTTGCAGCCTTCTGAGAGTGATTTTGTTGAAATAAGCCTACTGTCACTTATCGTCTACCCGACGCAATGTTTTAGTAAAGATAAAGAAGCGTTGTACATCAACACTAGGTATTTAATTTTGTCCTTTTTTCGGAGCCACAAAAAATGACAACCATCTACAAAACAAAAGGCAAAGAACATACAATATAAACAACACAGACAAAAAATTATTAGAGGCATAGACATATAAGAAGCCATTTAATGGAACAATCCCAGGGATTCTGGTATCTACTAGAGCAACTCATTCAGGCAGTATATAATGTCTGATGATGACGCCGTAGAGTGTCGAAACATGTAACACACAATACAAAATAAAGGCGTTCTCTACGAAGCCAGCAAAAGGAGCATGGGACTAAGATAATAGAATAGAATTCAATAATTTGTAATGCTTATTTATTCAACAGTTTGTCAATTTTACAATTCAATCAGTTTTCTAATTACTTCTTCAATCGTATGACTACAAATTAATGTCATCCTAGTCATGGATAATCTGTATATATGGTTTAGTAAAGTTATTTAAAGTTATTGAATTTTATTTTATTGTGTTATAAGTTCATGTGTTCAATGTAACGTGATCTGACTCGCATTTTAATGTCTTTTTAATTTTATATTATATCTAATCTTATATGTTGAATTGACATTATCCACTTTAACTAATCTTTACAGATATATTCAATAAAAGTGTTAAATTTCACCAAAAAAAATTCTTAATATCTCTATCACAAATAATATTTTACATTGAATTCTATAATAATAGTTTAACTGCTTACTTATTACAACGTTCACCATGTTTTTCATAAATATGGATGGTATTGAATATCCTGTGAGAATACCTTAAATAACTAAATTTGAAAAACAAAATAATGTATCTATTAATGTGTACGGCTACCAAGGGGAAATATTTCCTTTAAGGATAACTAAGGTCAATCGTGATAATCACGTGGATTTGTTGTTTCTTTCAAATGTGGTTGGGGGACATTATTGTCTTATTAAAAACTTCAGCAGATTGCTAAGCTCACTGGCCAGACATGATGGTGAATCATACTATTGCAAATATTGCTTGCATAGATTTTCTAACGAAAATCTCAGGGATAAGCTGTGACGTAATTTGCCACCCTACCTTGTATTTCCCTATATTTTTATAATTTTTGTGAATAATTTCCAATTTATTTTTGCATGAAATTAAGGACTTCAAAGTTCGGCCGTGGTGTCACCGGCCTGACTAATAAAACTATTTACATCCATTCATAAAATAAAAGGACGAAAGGAACAACGTATAGCATTATTTTAAATAATTTAAATAAAGAATTTTGATTTAAGGAAGAACACTTACCTTTTATTAAACATATTAATTATCCTTTTAAGAAGTTTGTTGACTTATTTATAATGAACGTCAGCCATCATTGTTTTTAACGCATGCGCAGTTCTACCAAAGAAGTGAGTAGCGGATCTCGTGATTGTAAAAGAAGAAAAAAAAGAAACAAGGCTCGATGTAAATAACTCAAAACCAGCGCGCTTTTCAATTTTGACAGATGGAAATAAACATTTAATTCTTTTATGAAAACATTGTTCACATTCATTGGGATATTTCAGTATTTATATTAAACCTGCATTGTATTTGATTTCTATCCCTAGTCCATAGCCAACATTTTATCCTTGGTTTTTATATATTAGTTATCTCTTTGGACTTGGAAGTAAAGAATAGAACATTTTTAAATTTGATTTTTGGAAGACTTTCGAGAGGAGACTAGGTCTTCTTCCTTTGTGTTAGTCCAACACGGAGCCAAATCTGTGGAGCTCCTAATTCAAACTATTTTTAAAGTGAATTAATGGTTGTGAATTTAAGTACAAGTAGCAAAAATGGAAAGCTAAGTGTGTGTACAAGAACTAGACTGTTTATTTTCGTTTAAGTTGAGGAAGAATTTACATTACTAAAGCGAAACAAATTTCTGAAGTTGGTGTTTCAATATGCACTAATTCATGAGTGAGGTCAAGCCAACTCTTCAACTTTAAGTTGTTTTTTTTCTCTCCTATCAAAATCAGAATTCATTTACGAACTTTCAGAAAGACAGACTAATGCAGAGAATTAAGTAACATTTTATTTTATGTCTGATTATTAATTTTTTAATTATATATATTTTTTTTATTCTTTTTGGTTTCAACAATACTGTTTTATACTTTGTTAAATTAGAATATTAATTATCTGGAATTCCATAGGTAGGATTGGGATGTGGTAAAAAGGAAACAACAATAAATCCACAAAAGTGCCAACAATTGTTATTTTATACATTTATTTTTATTGTAGTCTAAATTACATTTTATTGCAATAATCCATTTTTATCTAAATTTCTTATGTTTTATTTTAAGTAGTCCCCAGTGGTCTCGAGTATTGAGAGTCGTCGTGCCACTGTCTGAATTACCCGAGGTAAATGTTTTTCTTTTTGATTATTATTTTACTCTTGGATACTAGGGTTGGCGCCCAACAAAAACACAATTTTTATACATCTTGATGTTAACTATTGTTGTTATGTTCAGAAGACACTAATATTAAACCAGAAAACTATATAAAATGTATATAATACACATTCTTATCTTTTAAATTTTTATTACAAAGCATAGTTAGCGATGTGCTGATTTCGATGCTCAGAAGATACAGATGCCCAAGGAAGAGGATAAATTATTGAAATTTTTGACATTTAAACATGTGTTAAAAATTCCGTATGTGATATATGCAGATTTTGAGTGTTTTAATATTAAAATATCAGGGTGTTCACCTAACCCCAATCACTCATCAACTACAAAAGTAACGAAGCATAAACCATCATGATTTGCATATGTAGTCGTCGATTCAGAAGGTAAATGTGTGAAACCTCCTGTTGTCTATAGTGGTGAAAATGTTGTGGATACCTTTCTTCATAAACATGTCAAAGAAGAAGCCATGATTATCGAGATGAAGAAAAATATTGTCCCTATGCGCATCACCCCTAAACAAGAAAATGAATTTATTTCGGCTAGCGTATGTAGTATCTGCGAGGGAGAGTTGGGTCAAGACCGCGTTCGTGACCACTGTCATCTCAGTGGAGCTTATCGGGGTGCATCTCATAGTAAGTGCAATATTAAGTTTCAATATTCCAAGAGAATACCCGTCTTTTTACACAATTTAAAAATTATGACGCCCATATTATCATGCAGAAAATTGAGAAGTTTACAGACAGAAGAATATCATGTATTCCAAACAATATGGAGAAGTATATCTCATTCAGTCTTGGCTATCTACAATTTATTGACTCGTTCCAGTTTTTAAGCACATCTCTTGAAAAATTGATTGAAAATCTGTTGCATGCTGGGAAAACTCAATTTAAAATACTCTATTAAAATATCCCTTTCGATAAAGTAGATCTTCTGCTACGAAAAGGTGTGTTCCACTACGACTACATGGATTGCAGCAGTAAACTGAAAGATATTCAATTACCACCAAAATCTGCATTCTATAATCAGATGCACCAAGAACATATTTCAGAAAGTGACTACGCTCATGCTAAGAATGTGTGGGAAATCTTTGAAATGAACACTATGGAATATTATCAAAATTTATACGTTTTAAGTGATGTTCTACTTTTATCAGACGTCTTCGAATACTCTCGCTCTTTATGTTTTGAGTATTATAAATTAGACTGTCTACATTTTTGCACAAGTCCTGGACTAGCATGGGCGGCATTTTTAAAGATGACCAAGGTTGAGCTGTAGCTACTAACTGACATTGAAATGCATTTATTCATTGAAAAAGGGATACGTGGTGGGGTGTCTATGATTTATAATAGACATTCTGAAGCAAACAACCCCGATATGATGGATTTTAATCCTGAAATGGAGGTGAAGTATATCACATACTGGGATTGTAATAATCTATATGGGACTGTTATGTCTGATTGTCTTCCTCAGAGTAATTTTAGGTGGTTGAACAAGACTGAAATAGTGGAGCTCAATATAATTTCAGTTGTTGATGATAGCACTGTGGGCTATATATTAGAAGTGGATCTAGAGTACCCGGAAGAAATTCATGATGAGCCCAGTGACTATCCACTTGCTCCTGAAAAAGTCATAGTCATTCTCTAAGTATATACAATCCAAGATGAGCTCCCTCCCCTCCGGGAAAATAGAAAAGCTAGTGCCTAACCTAAACAGTAAACAAAATGATGTGGTACACTACCGTAATTTAAAACTGTATATTTCCTTGGGTATGAAGCTTCGAAAGATATACCGAGTCCTAACTTTCAATCAGAGCGCTTGGTTGAAGCCATATATTGATTTTAATACATCCCGACGAAAAAATGCAATACATGGATTTGAAAAGGACTTTTTCAAACTCATGAACAATGCAGTATTCGGGAAGTCAATGGAGAATCAAAGACATCGTGTAAATGTTCAACTATTAAATCATAAAAAAAGACTTAAGAAGCGTATTGCTTCACCAGCATTTATTGTTTATACAATCTTCACGGATGAGTTAGTTGGGGTTCACATGAGAAAAATAAGCCTACTTTTGAATAAGTCTATCTATGCAGGCTTTGCAATCTTAGATATAAGCAAGGTTATCATGTATAACTTTCATTATAATTATGTTAAGAGGAAATATGGACAAAATGCAAAGCTCTTATTTACAGACACAGACTTCCTCTGCTACGAACTGGAAACAGAAAATGTGTATGCGGATATGTATAATAATATAGACCTATTCGATACTTCAGACTATCCAGAAACACATTTTTTACACAGCATGTGCAATAAAAAAGCTCTGGGAAAAATGAAGGATGAGATGAATGGAGAGTGTATTCGAGAGTTTTGTGGGACTTCGACCGAAACTTTACTCCATTCAAAAGTAGGTGAAGGCGTATCAAAAACAACTCTCAAAAAGAAAATTAAACATTCAAATTATAAAAAATGTTTAAAACAGGGGATTTTACACTACACCAATATGTCTATGATAAGAAGTGAGAAACATCAATTGTATAGTATCTCTTTGAATAAACTTGCACTTTCCCCAGGAGATGACAAACGCTATATTTTAGATAATGGATGCGATACTCTTGCATACGGTCACTACAATATATTACATTTGTGTTCACCAATGGATACATAAAAAATAAAGTTACCCTTTATGTTTTGTATTTAAGTATATTGAAAAGGAACGTTGTGTATTAACCTTTGTAATAAATATGTTATTATGTAAAAAGCTCGAGTGCTTGTGAGTATCATAGCCTGATTTCATCAGATGAAACAGCACGGCTTTATCAAAATTAAATAGTTTAGTTAAAATTAGTAGGTGACGTTACTCGCTTCCTCGCAGTGCCTCCTGGGAAACTTTTTAATAAACGGCTAAACGAGTAACACCCAATACGTAGTAATATTATAATAAAATATTAGTGAAGGGTTGTAGGGGTAGGGGGTGTTAGGGGAGAAAGTGTTTAAACCCGTTAGCGGAAGAGGGACGGGGTTTTAGGGGAAGGGTTGAAGTGGATGTATGTTTTGAGACGATAGTGGAAGAGGGAATGGTGACGTCACAATTGTTTAAAACCCGTTAGCGGAAGAGAGAAAAGTGTTTTGACCCGTTTTCGGAAGAGGGAAATAACAAATCAACACTGCATAGGGGAGAGGGCTGGAAGTCTACGCTAGAAACCTTCTCAATCATCGATAATCGACAATTAATTATCAATTATCAATCAACATATCTTTGAAGGTATATAATTAATTAGCAATCGACATGTCTAGGGCGTGGCGGGGAAAGAAACCTTCCTGAACATGCCTCCGGGAAATATCAACAAGACTTCCTGAGCGACGATCGACAATTAATGGTCATGTTCAAGGTCACCGTTGTTCGGATTACACGTTAAAACTATAGGTCCTTCATAAAACCCGCACGGTTAGTAAGACGCGGTGCTAATAATACTTATTTGATCAGAGGAACGGGTTTTATATCCCTTTCCGATACCTGTACTATAGGTTATCTTTTGACGAACAGGGTATAAAATTTAACCTTGTACCCCTAGTCTAGTTGTTAATTGCTTTGTTATTCCAACTTGTTTTTTGTCCTGCTATCTTCGACTATCTAATGGAAACAATCATCAATGCCCGGGGGATGGGGGAAAATCAACAGGACATATGCAGTAACGTCACACAAGGATGTTTACAAGCATGTTCAAGGTCATAATGTGCTAAGGCCACATGGTGGCTACTATACTATTCTTATGGGAGAAAGTGATCCACATCATTCAAGATCATTCAAGGATGTGGATTAATGATAACCTTATGGGAGAAAGTGATGCCGTACTGTCAATTCAACCACTCAAGCTATCAATTAAGCTCAGCTGTCGCACTATCTGTACGTTGAATAAATCTGTAAATCATGCTCTTGTAGGATTATTTGTTTAGAAAGCATTTATAATAATCATAATTATAATAAGGTAAACAATAATTATTTGAGGAGTATGAAATGTTAACATATAAGTAGTAATGCAACCTACAAAATACATAATTTATTTGTTCTTGAAATTAACTTGGAAGGAGTAATAACTGTTGACTTACTGCAAATTATAAATGTTTAGAAAATGTATGAATGTTAACTGCATTAGAAACTGTCAGTATTTTGCTAGTGCATGACTTGATGAAGTGAATAATGTGTTAGAAAACCTCCTTTTAGACGAGTGCCATTTAACTATTTTACTCTATACGCGGACATTCACGGCCAGCCAGCACACACAGAACTAACTATTTTTTAATATGTTTGAGTGCCAGGAAAACTTCGCTGTTTCTTAGGTAACCTTCATATAGTCAAGCTTAAATCAATAGGACAAGGAAAGTGTGTTTAAAGCAATTTTTGAGGGTAGTTTTTTTTTTAGGAACGCGTCTCACTACCCGTTTTGGTAATACGCCTAAGTACTAATTACTCTAATGGGTTAGGAATTGGAAAGGTTGAAGTTAGAGGAAGGGAACCCGCGTTTGCGTGGAGGAAGAGTGTAAAACCACTTAGGAAAAACTACCCAAGTTCACCCAAGCGATATTAGAAACTCGATCTCCACATCCTTGTAAGTCGAGATAAACAGTAAACTAGCGCGTTATCTAACTACGCCATCGGGGCGGACCTGAGAGTTGTTGATAATCTCAATGTGGTAAAAACATTATTGATCGAACTTAAAAAAGAAAGCCCTGAGTTTAATAGATTATAGACTAGTGTGATATCTGCTCGAAACACTCACAAAATAAAATATTTAATATATTATATCAAGCAAAATTACAAAGTAAAAGAAGTATTCTAGGAAATACGGTAAATAATGTATATTATACTGCTTCGGTATTCATGCGGACCAAAAAAACAACTTATATGGTCCATTTTCAGTGATGGATGAAACAGGGTCCTGGCCGGAAATATTGAGACATGTTTTCCTAAATTGTTTCCCAACTTCCCTCCAAGCAAATGTGGTTACATCACCTTTAATTTGTATCTTTTTAATCACTATCCCCTAGTAATTAGTAGTAAATATGGTTGAAATAGGTAATATTACGTTACTTATAAATATTCTCCTATAGTTCACTCTGAATTTTACTATCCTCTTCACGGAAGAACGGAATTTCACCTTCCGGATGATTCACAAAATCCATTATAGCTAGGCCTGTCAGTATTTCCAGGGACTCACTGCAAAATACCTGATTAAACTAATGTTAAAACCTGCCTGGATATAGAAACTACGTGAGCTTAGTTGGAAAAAAAAATTACACTGCAATCGTTTATGTAGTTATAAATATCCTAGATTAAATATACACAACATCCATCCGAAACTTTAAAAGGAACTCGAACCCCAAAACCTAAGTCTATCATACTACAATTTCCCCGGTTGATATCCTACAAGATACAATTAACTACGGAATCAGTTGTTGACAAATATCCGGCTGGTTCTTCACCGAGACCCACAACACAAAACATGATTAAATCATGCTAAAACTTGCTTGAATAACTATTATAAAAAAAACTACATTTAAACCGGTTACATAAATATATATAAATATCCGGCTACCAATTCACCGAGGCTCACACCAAACCGTGCGATTATAATTATTATTCTAAAAAATGCCTGGATAAATTCTCTACATAATAATCAAAACCACACCACAGTAATTGTGTGGTTTCATAGATATAGACAAATATTAGGCTGGCACTTCACCGGGACTTACACCAATACACGCAATTATAATTACTATACCAAAAAATGCCTGGATAAATACACTAAAGAATAATATAAACTACCCCACAGTAATTGTGTTGTTCCATAAATGTATACAAACATTCGGCTGGCCCTTCACCGGGACTCACACCGAAACACCTGATTATACACAAATAATGCTCAAACCTGCCTGGATATTGGTCTAGTACAAAAGTAAAAACCGCACCACAATTGGTTAAATGGTTCCAGAGATAAATAAATCCGGCCGTATCTTTAAAAGAAAATCAAACCCTGACTGTATGTCTGCGAAATCCTCTCTTAGGAGACATCCTGATGAATAGAAATAAATGCACCGCAATAGGTTGTGAAATTCCAGGTATTCTTGGCTATAGACATATATTCTTAAATATAGTACAGAACTACAATATATTTTTACTAGAATATATTTATATTCCAAACCTTAAAAAGCAGAGATTTTATGTAAAGTGGTTTTAAGCTCGTAAAACAAAACAATATTTATCCTTGCTTTTCAATTATTATTAAACCTCCTCACTCCGCTATTGTATTATTACTTGCCTATGACATGACCTGTTGTATTGTTTAGATGTCCAGAATTGATTTAGTAAAAAACAGAATTGACAAAAATAATCACAGTTAACATTATACATTAAATGTATTATAAATTAATAATATTCAACGCAAATCTTAATAAACCACACCTTTTCTCAACCAAAGTATTAATTATTAAAGCGTTTTACTAATAGTTATATTATAAGCGCTATGGTAACATTAAATAAAGTATGTAATTGAACTATGGTCCCACAAAGTTATACACAGTCATAATAACTTTGAAGAAACAAATAAATTCACTTTTACAACTAAAATATGTCCAATTATCAATATTTATTTTTTGTCCACCCGGAAATAATATAAACTATTTTAAATTAGGATTGGGACTCTTAAATTACAGAAGTTTTTTTAAACTCAGCTTCTTACAAATAAAGTAAAAACCTTTTAGAGTTAATCTGTTATTTACGTTAAATGTGTGGAATTTAATAATTAAACATTAATAAATTTATAATTGCCTATAAACAGTAATGAAGATTCTGGAAAAGGGGAGACTTGCTTTATGTTACCATGTAAAACCAATCAATGTGGACAGCAGTGCCCAAGATAACTATTGACGTGGTTAAACTTTTAATAGCTAAAAAAACCCACACAGCCCTTATGTTAATGAGAGAAAACATAATTAATTAACTTAGTATGTAAATATTAATTATTGATCTTATCATTATCAGAACAAAAAAGTAAAATTAAGTTCGTAAATCAAATCATTCGGGCATCGCTAAAAGACATAACCCCTCCCCCATCACTCCTTCCCAACAGTCAAGAAATAATCTAAGGACTTAAGGCCTTCTCTAACTTAGGCCTTGGGCGTAGCTAGGCAAACTATTCTGCAGTCATGTGTGGAGGTATATACCTCGCGGGCATAGAGAATAATAAGTAGCTACCTTTCAATATCGACGCAGTGTCTCTTGACATTATCGGGACGAGTGGCGATCCAGCCCTTTCCAGGACCAATATGGTGGCCAGCGTGACCTCCCCAACTACCGGGGAAGTAGGTACAAATGTCCAGGTCAAAGTCAGCGGGGCCCCTACAAATACCTGAAGCGTGCGTGCCTTTGACGGATCCACCGGGACATCAGGTATTACATTTTCGAACCTCGGCTCGGTGGTCAGTCCCGGTCTCCTACAAAGGGTCGGAAGCGATGTGAGCGAGTCCATCGGGGCCCCTCCAACTACCGGAGGTGTGCGTGCTACTGGTGGCCAAAAATAAATGGAGGCCCTTTTCTGGGCCGACAATTCGGGTAGAATGGCGAAAGCTCCCACCAGCACGATGGGTGGAGACCTAACGGTGCCAACGGAAGCCTTGACCAGATGAAGCTTTGGAACTGACGCAAGCGAAGTCACAAGGTCCTAAAAAACCCGCGTCAACTCCAACACCTTTTGCCAAGGGGTGTCGATAGGTAGGAAACGCCCAGCTGAATTCTCTTCAGACTCGGAGGACCGGGTCCCACATTTCACTAGTGTCGACGGCTCGTGCGAGTCCGTGGACCTGGAGGGACTGTCTTCAGGACAAGACTGTAAGAATCCACCGAAGGGGTAAGGCTGGAAACACCAAGAAGCTACCAGGAGTTAACCCTAATCATTGAGGCGGTAGCTCTGGTGATGAAAGTGAAGTCAACGGTGGCCCAGGCCAGGGTGTGCCAGCATTTGTCAAAGGTGGGAAGCGGTGGAAACCTAAGGGTATCAACACAAGCCGTGCCTCACCCCAGCCTGGTACTAGTGGTTCTGGGCCGGCTTACAAAGCCAAGGAGAAGATCCCTCCTATCATCTTGTGTGATGTGGAGGACTACTCTAAGGTGGCGAGGGCCATCCGATCAAAGGTTCAAGAGCCTGTGGAGGCGGTCAGGCAGCCGGGGGATCGAGTGCGCCTCCAATGCGAGTTGGAGGAAGCTTACCGCACCCTCCAGAAGTTCTTGCCTAGCTTGGGGATCCAGCATTGGTCCTACGAACTGGGAAAGAAGCGACTGATCAGGGTCATGGTGAATGGCCTCCTGACACGTACAAACCCTGGCGACATCCAGGAAGAGCTGGTGGAGATGGGTTTCCCTATGAAATTAATCATCCAGATGCTCTACCGGTGGAGACGAGATTAGAAGACCGGAGAAAGGCTGCGCTCACCGAACCTCGTTGTCTCTCTGACTTCCGGGGAGCACACCATAAAGGTGTACTCCGCATCAGTCCTGTGTGGGCTCCACGTTAGGTTGGAGAAGCACAAGTCTCCAGGTGGCCCGGTTCAGTGCAAGAATTGTTTGTGGTTTGGGTATGTACGGAGGGATTGCCGGGCTAACTCTAGGTGTGGGTTCTGTGGTGGTGACCACGAGAGGGGTGGGTGTACGGAGTAGAGACATTTCCCTGAAGTTTCTGCACTTCTCAGGAGTCCACTACTCAGCGTGGTGGGGCTGTTCCACGTACAAGTCCTTGTGGGTGGCAGGGACTGTACGGGCCTTCAAGGCTCAAGAAGGGAGGACGGATGGTCTAAGCGAAGACCAGAAGCCCTCAAGGCACGTTGCGGCACGGAAGGTGACCGTGATTCCAGCTCCAAAATCAAAGCCGCTGGTACAATCTTTCGCCAGTTTGCTAACAGGGAGGCCAACTCCTCCTCAACTGTTTGGGACAGATGTTCTAGAGACTTATACTGACAAGACTGACCCGACATGTTCCCGAGACGTGAATATTGGTGGAGGAGTAGTTCGTCTTTCGGGTGGGACACGCTACGTCTCATCAACTTGTCCAGCTCGGTGAACATGTCACGAGGAACTTCAACACCAACAGGCTGACTGGTGCTGTCTTTCTCGACGTGGCAAGGTCATACGACTGTGTTTGGCCAAAAGGTCTCCTTTTCAAATTCCTCTCCTTGAACCTACCCTTCTACCTTGTTAAGGTTGTACAATCTTATTTAGCCCACCGCACCTTCTCCACTACCTTTTAAAACGCCACTTCCCAAGTCAGAATCATCCGGGATGGAGTGCCGCAGAGTTCCCTTGTGGGTTCGGTGCTCTTCAGTCTGTAAGTGAACGAAATTCCTAAATCCCTAAACACCAATATGGCACTGTATGTGGACAACATGGCTTTAAGTGAGGAGTCATGGCGAGGGCAGCTGGTGGAGAGGTGACTACAGACGTACTTGATCCAGTTAAAGGGGTGGCTGACCACCTTGAGGACAAATATTAATGTGTAGAAGAGCACGGCAGTTCTCTTCACATGGAAAAGAAAGTTCTACGGGCTGGCCCCACTCTGGTTGTTCGGAGAGCAGATTATATGGGCGAACAGTGCTAAGTATCTGGGACTTACCCTGGACACCAAGCCTACTACACTGTACCGAGACTTAGTACGTCTGGTACATAAAAAAAAGCTGCACGTTTTTATTGGAATATACCACTTTCTGTGGTTATAAAGGAGGTTAAAAGAGACCTTTTCAAATAGGGAGCCATATTAAAATCCGTGCAGGACACTAAAATGGCGGCTATTTATGGCCGCAAATTTGGTGTCCTAGAATTAGTTGTATCTCAGCTCCCTATGGTTCGATTTTAATTTTTCTTTTTTTGTTCGAAAGCTCTTATTAAGAACAATTTTTATTATTATCTTTACTTTCCATAAACCTTAAGGTTTCCGCATGATTAAAAAAAATACTTCGATTTTAGTATTCATCTTGTAATATTATTTGTTTTCGTTTGTGTTTTCTCTTACATTTGCTTTCATTATGATATTAAACTATACTCATATAAATCATTTAACCTTCTTTGTTTGCAGATTCGACTGAATTGAATCATTTTTAAAACGACTTCAAGGCGGCTGGCAAATGTTGACTTTGAATCTCTATTTAAGCTTGATGTTATAGATTGGACCAAATGTTACATTCGTCAAAAGTTTAGTGATGGAGACTTGATTTGCACAGCCTTTCACACTGAAAAACCACTTGTTGGTGCTGGCTAAGGGACGCTTTGAGAAAATTTAACATAATTTCATAATATTGGTGCATTGCCCCATAGTTTTGATATACCTACAAAAGTTAAATGAAGGTGAAGGTATAGAAGGGACATTAAAATCAATAAAGCAAAGTGGCATAAAAAGTGTGCACGTGACTTTAACAGAACAAAGAAACGCAAACGTTCATCCTCTTTGCCAAATTATTCAACTGAGAACCGTCCACAGACATTATCAGAGCCAGACGAAAAGACCCCAAGGAGTATGCCTTCCACATCATTTATTAAAATGAAAGATATTTATATGTAATCAAAAGGAAATTACTCGAAGACCTCTATATAATATTTCTTCTCTACAAGACGATAAACTTAAAGAGTTGTGCTGATATTACCAATAATACAAACCTTAAGGGGTCGGTCAATGGTCTTTAGAAGTGAAGAGTCGCATCAGCGCCAGCCCCCGATTAACGGTAGCAGAAGAAAGCAATTGAGTTTTACCTTGTCTCGGTGGCTCAGTCAAATCTACAGTGTTGCCAGAGCTATCGGAACTTTAGAGCCCACCTCTACCCCTCACCATTCCAAAGAGTGGACCTGAGTTGGCAAACAAAGCTCTAATCCTCTGCAACCTTTATCTCAGGTAGCAATCACCTTCGTATTGAAAGGAGTCAAGAGTCCAAAACTTGTACAAAGCCTTGACTAGTGGTGTTAGGGGCAATAACCTAAGATTGTCCCAAATAGAAGGCAATGCATTTGACAACTGGTTTGGGCTTTCATTGAAATTCAGCCTGGTGATAGCATACACAAATTTAAAGTTTTCAGGCTCTTACATAATATGTCCATTCGTAATAAAATTGTGGTATAGTCTGGTTTGCCAATGATGGGGAGGTTGGGCTTCAAATACCGGCTGGGTGTATGCCCACACAGAGTGTTTATAAGGTTTTCCACTCTATCTTCACACAAATGTGGTTACATTTTTCTAAAATTTACTTTACTATTCCCTATAGTATTAATGTATTTAAATGGGAATATATCAGACAAGTAGCTGTACACAATACAATAGGAACAATAATAATATTAAATTGATATACAAGAGTCTCTTAGAAAGTAGAAATTGTAACATGCCAGAACTGGGAATACACATTAGATTACAAATTTAATTGAATAATAAATACATTTTTTTTGTATCTGTAAATTATTACATTAAAAACATGAAATAATAGTTAAATGGTGATTTATTTTAGAACAACATTTTATTGGATAAATAATAACACAAATATGTAAAGAAAATGTCATTTATTGAATATTACTCCAGACACACGATTGAAAGCAACAATTACTATACACTGGTAATATTATTTAAATACTAAAGAAATCAAAATAAATTACACAAGGAAATATACGATTTCTCATTGTATAAGAGTTACTTTGTAAACATAATTATTGTTGGTATTACACTAGTCCTCTTGGAGGTTTATGTGGGTGATGGAACTTATAAAGAGATTCCTGATAATCCAATAGGTACAAAAGTAGGCTAGTAGAGCTGAATGACCAGGGCTCAAATCCCCGTCCGTGTGTCATTTTTCTATCTTTACATAATCGCTCCATCAGAATGTCATCTTAAAACATATATTGGCTTAATTCAAAATAGTTTACAAATACTATAGTGTGATTCTAAATTTGAAGTTTAGGCCAGGGAATATGTCTTTATAAAATCTTGGATTACGCCAATATGAAAGCTATCAACTGCTTCAACAGGAAATAAGCGTATAACCTGAGAAGGCAGTCGTAAAACGTCGTGCTAAAATAAGAGTAAATAATGGATAAACTAAAGTATACAAGAAATGTATAAAAGTACGAAGAAAGTTATTACTTACACACTCCTGGAGAGCCAGGAAAAGAGAGAAATTCAGGAACAATTTAAAAATACTGTAATGTTAGTAACATTTAATTGAAATATTTATATGGTGAGCTTTTGTATAGTAAAAAATGCTAACTGAATAACTCCTATTTTTCTCCTTCCACGCCCTTTCCCTTCTATACCGCTTTTCTTTCTGAAAAATAGTGATTGTGAGTTACTACATATATTTCTACATCAAAATCAAATCACTCTGTTCTAAACACCAATTTCACTACCTCACTAATCAATTCTATAAAAAATAAGGTTTAATTTCTATATACTATCATTAAGTGTCCGATAAAATGAGAATTCCTTTATAAAACCTTGAAAACATAAAAAATTCTCTGGTTAAAAAAATAGTGGTAGCCCTGAAAGTAAAAACAAATAAAAGCCTTATTAAATAATGTGTACAACAAATTTTTTAAATAAATGTATCAACTGTAGCTTTAACTTAAAGGAACGAATTTTATGTGATTCACTATTAATTATAAATCTGGTTGGTCATTATTAGCTTTACATCCCACGGGGAACAAATTTAAAATACAAACCAATCATCCACCCTAGCTATTGTTAGTAGATGGGGAAAATACACAATATTAGAATTCAGTTTTCTTCGGCCACTTGAATTCGAAATGCGAGTTCCCCTGTCAAGATGCCCAATGCTTTAAGTATGGGAAAACAAACCCATGCTACTCGATTGTGCATAAAAATAGTTTGTGCCAGGGCTAGAAAAGCTTGAAACTTGACAAGGATATTAGTAACAAACCAGAGCCCCTAACAAAAATATTTTAGGCAAAGTTACGCCTAATTTATGCCAGAGAGACAGAGTATATAATAATTACTCTATTAAGGTAAGGATGAGGAAGGAAGCATTATAGAGATAATCAACCCGCATTTGCCTTAAAGATGAGTGGGACAACATAGAGGGACAAGACGGCTTAAGTAGACCCGACTGGGATTCGAACCCAAATCTCCCCGTGAAATACGAGAGTGACGCCTTAGATAATTTGTTTACTAAAGCGGGGGAGACCGATAATTGCGTGATTGGCCAGTTGACAGTTCTTTTATCACGTCTGAAGATGATAAAAATAGTTATATATATTCTATGAAATTTTATTATTTCTCGCTAAAAAATTGTGGGACAAAATAAGATTGAAACTCAAAAATATTTGTATCTTATTGGGTGTTTATGCGTCTTCAAAACTAGGTCAGCTTCCATTAAATTAGTTTCTTACACGTCAAAACTTCTAGACGAGTTTTGACCGAAATATCAGCTCTGGCCACTTCACACTTTGCATTACTAGCACTACCCATAAGGATGAATAAAATGACATAAATATTTCATTTTTTATGAACTAGTTCAAAAGATAAAAGGAGATAAAACGGGCATACGTGTCATTCAATAATTAATTTTATTTCTATTTCATAGCCAAATATCTAAAATTTAATATTTTTATGCATAATCGAGTAGCATGGGTTTGTTTTCCCATACTGAAAGCATTGGGCATCTTGACAGGGGAACTCGCATTTCGAATTCAAGTGGCCGAAGAAAACTGAATTCTAATATTGTGTATTTTCCCCATCTACTAACAATAGCTAGGGTGGATGATTGGTTTGTATTTTAAATTTGTTCCCCGTGGGATGTAAAGCTAATAATGACCAACCAGATTTATAATTAATAGTGAATCACATAAAATTCGTTCCTTTAAGTTAAAGCTACAGTTGATACATTTATTTAAAAAATTTGTTGTACACATTATTTAATAAGGCTTTTATTTGTTTTTACTTTCAGGGCTACCACTATTTTTTTAACCAGAGAATTTTTTATGTTTTCAAGGTTTTATAAAGGAATTCTCATTTTATCGGACACTTAATGATAGTATATAGAAATTAAACCTTATTTTTTATAGAATTGATTAGTGAGGTAGTGAAATTGGTGTTTAGAACAGAGTGATTTGATTTTGATGTAGAAATATATGTAGTAACTCACAATCACTATTTTTCAGAAAGAAAAGCGGTATAGAAGGGAAAGGGCGTGGAAGGAGAAAAATAGGAGTTATTCAGTTAGCATTTTTTACTATACAAAAGCTCACCATATAAATATTTCAATTAAATGTTACTAACATTACAGTATTTTTAAATTGTTCCTGAATTTCTCTCTTTTCCTGGCTCTCCAGGAGTGTGTAAGTAATAACTTTCTTCGTACTTTTATACATTTCTTGTATACTTTAGTTTATCCATTATTTACTCTTATTTTAGCACGACGTTTTACGACTGCCTTCTCAGGTTATACGCTTATTTCCTGTTGATTGTAAACTATTTTGAATTAAGCCAATATATGTTTTAAGATGACATTCTGATGGAGCGATTATGTAAAGATAGAAAAATGACACACGGACGGGGATTTGAGCCCTGGTCATTCAGCTCTACTAGCCTACTTTTGTACCTATTGGATTATCAGGAATCTCTTTATAAGTTCCATCACCCACATAAACCTCCAAGAGGACTAGTGTAATACCAACAATAATTATGTTTACAAAGTAACTCTTATACAATGAGAAATCGTATATTTCCTTGTGTAATTTATTTTGATTTCTTTAGTATTTAAATAATATTACCAGTGTATAGTAATTGTTGCTTTCAATCGTGTGTCTGGAGTAATATTCAATAAATGACATTTTCTTTACATATTTGTGTTATTATTTATCCAATAAAATGTTGTTCTAAAATAAATCACCATTTAACTATTATTTCATGTTTTTAATGTAATAATTTACAGATACAAAAAAAATGTATTTATTATTCAATTAAATTTGTAATCTAATGTGTATTCCCAGTTCTGGCATGTTACAATTTCTACTTTCTAAGAGACTCTTGTATATTCAATTTAATATTATTATTGTTCCTATTGTATTGTGTACAGCTACTTGTCTGATATATTCCCATTTAAATACATTAATACTATAGGAAATAGTAAAGTAAATTTTAGAAAAATGTAACCACATTTGTGTGAAGATAGAGTGGAAAACCTTATAAACATTCTGTGTGGGCATACACCCTGCCGATATTTGAAGCCCAACCTCCCCATCATTGGCAAACCAGACTATACCACAATTTTATTACGAATGGACATATTATGTAAGAGCCTGAAAACTTTAAATTTGTGTATGCTATCGCCAGGCTGAATTTCAATGAAAGCCCAAACCAGTTGTCAAATGCATTGCCTTCTATTTGGGACAATCTTAGGTTATTGCCCCTAACAGCCCTAGTCAAGGCTTTGTACAAGTTTTGGACTCTTGACTCCTTTCAATACGAAGGTGATTGCTACCTGAGATAAAGGTTGCAGAGGATTAGAGCTTTGTTTGGCAACTCAGGTCCACTCTTTGGAATGGTGAGGGGAAGAGGTGGGATCTAAAAGTGCTGATAGCTCTGGCAACACTGTAGATTTGACTCAGCCACTGAAACAAAGTAAAACTTAATTGATTTCTTCTGCTACCGTTAATTGGGGGCTGGCGCTGACGCGACTCTTCACTTCCAACGACCATTGACCGGCCCCTTAAATTGTGGTTATACCACACTCGTAAATAGTAGAAATTGGTTTATTATGCGAGAAACTATTCCAAATTATTTCATGCAGTTGTAATTTTGATAAAAATACATTTGATCCTTATGATAATACAGATTTCCAGTAGTACAATGTCTCAATTTTATCCTAGAGCCTACAAGGTGAAATATTTCATTGGATTATCTAGAAAAAAGTAAATACAATATATTTGTATGAAATATTTAGAAAACAAGACAATATTAATTATAATATCCCTCTCAGTTACAAATCTAAAAACCCTTGCAAATTTATTTTTAAGTTCTTAATACCCCACCTGGAGTTATTCTAATGAACCCACCTTGTCCCATCATCTGGGAGCTTTGATTTCCAAATCTTCTTTTCCTCCCTATGTTCTTTATTACTCTCCTTTATATAAAGAATCGTCTTTGGTATTATATATATATTACATCACAGACAATACTCATTTGTACGACGAGACTGCCGATGACAGGGAGATCGTGGTTTGATACCGTTCGGGTGTACTGAGGATGTTTTTTCCTAAATAGTTTCCCAGTTTCCACTAACAATTTCCCTTAAATTCAACCTTCCTCATCCTTAACCCATTAGCATAATTAGTACATAAGCGTATAACCCGGATGAGTAGTAAGACGTGGTGATAAAATAACTATTGTCATCCCCTGATTGTAAAGATGTCTAATTTATAGGTCATTTTTACATGTATTAATTATTAATCTTTTGGTAATTTTTAAACGGTTATGTTGAATATTAATAAGTTTCGTAAACGTACTAAACAAACATTTTATTATTCCTCACACAACTGTTGGAATGAGAAGATAATAAATATAAATTTCGAATGAATCTATCTATACCTTCTCTACTTACATGGTTGGAAAAGCCATCTTCCTAGTGAGCCGCTGCTACTAAACTGAAATGGTGACATCAGTGGAAGCGGTAGCTAGAGTTTTTGAATTAAGGTTAATTGTTTAGCAAAATGCAAGTGTAATGATTGTGGTTTTGCGTTGCAAACATTTTAGTTTCTGCTTTTCAAGTGGGTGTTGATTTAGTCTCGTGCTAATTAATTAATATTAAGCACCGTGTCTTACTACCGGTTCGGGTTGTACGCTCTAAGTACTAATTAATCTAATGGATTAGGAATTGGGAAGGTTGAATTAGAGGAAGTAAACCCGCATTTGTGTGGAGGGAGAGTAGATAACCATTTATGAAAAACCACCCCCAGTTCACCAGACTGAGATTCGAACCTCGATCTCCCCGTCCTCAACAGTCGAGCTCAACTCGACAAGCACGTTAGCCAACTACGCCACCGAGGCGGGTGTTGTGCTAATTAATTTTTAATTGCATTTTTGGTCTTTTTTTGTAAATTTAAATTAATTTCTGGGAATTTTTAATGTGATTCTATAGATTATTTTTAGACTTTTTGGCTTATCAAAAACCGGGCCGCGCTAATTAAGAATTTTTTTTCAAATAAATGCGTTGAATACAGCGGTTGTTTAATTATTTTTTTTATCAATAAAATATATCCAATTCACCCAGTTGGGATTAGAAGTTCAAGCTCAGTTAAAAACGGCCCAATGTGTTGCAATTCAAACGCCTTAAACTATTTGACACTCCATTTAGACTATCCTTTTAACTAAATACTTGTTTTAATAACACAATGGAGTGGAGGCAAAGTTCCAAAGGAAATGTACCAGTATCTTCTTGGAGAAAGGGTGATAAATATTTACAAATAAAACTATCGATAGTGTGCTGGGATTTAAACCTTGATCTCTTCGTAACCGAATATATAGTCAAAGTAAGCCTAAGATTCTAGGCCACGTGACGTCCTGTGTGAAAATTCTACAATTAGATCTAATAATTTTTATCAATTAGCTATAGTAAACCTCACTGCCAAAACAAAGTAATGACAATATATTGTGTCCAAAAATAATATTTTAACCAAACTTATTTTTTAAATATTCTAAAGTAGTATTTTAATTTAACTTCTCTTTAAATGTTCTAAAATGATTTTACACCACTTCTTTCGCGGTGCACTTAAGATAAATTGATTTTTGTTTCCCATTATTTCAATACAAAGTAATTTAATGTCACGTTTGTGATGTTCTTGTGGATAGCCCGAACGTGTGCTAAGACATAGTGCATTAAAGAACATTAATAATTTTAATAAATACTTTGAAAAAACACTTTAGAGTAATGATAACATTTTTAATTTAAAATGTAACGGTGGTTCAGATTGAACGCCAACCACACTCAGGCAGATAAATTTATTCCTATGTTTGATTTAAAACATTTGAAACACAATTTTAAAGATTCAAAATGTTGTAAGAAAAGATTTCTCTCTTCTTCTCTTTGAAAACAATCATGGCAACACTGTAGATGAAAGACAGTGGATAGTTGCAAGCAGGTACACATAATTCCTTGTTTGACAACAAACAGCGTTCCACTAAGTCTACCAAACTGTTTAAAATTATAATTCTTAAAATCATGTTTTAAAGTTCAGTATTAAACTAATAAATTATAAAAAAAAACCTAAAATCAGGAGAAAAACATTATATAACCTTATGATTTCTTCTTTTTCAAACATTAATAATTCTAATCTAAGAAAATTGAAGTAAAAATAGTTCTGCTTTTTATAGTAAAATTCAATTTTGAATATATCACTTAATGAAGTCATTATAAGCAAAATAATGTGAGGCTGAAAATGTGATAGTTTTCATTGTATAATTTAATCAGTATGATTAGTAAATGTTTAACAGATTCTTCTTTCTAGATAATATAAATACCTTTTCATTGGTGAAAACCGATTCCAAATCCATAGAACGGTTTTCTCACAATTTTGTATTTATTACTACCATGTTTTAATGGGTAAACAAGTGTTAACCAGCCTCTTAAAGCATTCCAAGAGGATGGCGATTTGATTGCTAAGGAAGCAAAGTACCACTCTAAGTGCTACACAATCCTGACCAATTGTCTGAGATCATCAATCGGAGTATAAGAAGTCAACTATCTGCAAGCAAAACTAATAGTACTGACAGGATTATTCACCATGAACAGCAAGTATACTGCTTACCAGACCAAGTTTCAAGACCAAAAACATGCATTAAAAAGAAGCTTTCTTGAATTCGGAAATCATTTTGAGCAAAACTTCTGTGATCTTGTTTTGGGACACTAAGGCTATAATGGATAAAGAGCGAGTTAAAACTCTATTAGGTGCTGAAGAAAAATCCTTACAACTGTACAACATGTAAAAGAACGTTTGAGTAAGAAAGCAAAAGTGAGTGTATTTGCTCCATTGCAGAAAAATGGGACCAAGTTCTTTGGATTTACAAAAAAAATAAATCCTTCCCAACAATTTCTGACTTGAGAAATGATGTTGAGCTTTTCTTTAGGGCTTTCATTGCAAGTCAAAACTGAGACTTCGATCTGAACAAGTTTTTTGAACATGAAAACACTAACGCTTCACCTTCTCTTCCTTCAAATGATGTTCTGCGATCATGTCAAGAATCTCAGATACTTTAAATTCTGGAAGACTCCATTGATCCGGCACAGTCTGAAGAATTCTGCAACACAATAATTTACGATGGAGCTGCACTAGCACATGTTCTTCCACCCAAAACATCACAGACATTTGGAGAATACTGTGTAGAGAGTTCAAAAACAGGATTTTGTATGAATCTGAGAGGTTTCATGCAAAAATAATACATATTTCTTGGGATACTTACTCAAAAACTTGACTGGAGAAATTTGTGAGATAAAAGAGAGGCGTTGGTCTTCGTCGCCAAGTAGCACAAGGAAATGTGTTACCACAAAATCGGAATAACTTCCTTTGTTGCGATCGGAATAAAACCAAACTTTTCAAGTTACTTGGAGAGCATGCATTTTTAAAGTTTGATTGGGTTCAAATCATTACTGAGATTGGTGGAATCATTAATTCATCTCAATTGGGAAAAGCTTTGATTGAGAGATTCAAATACAGACAACAGGAAGAAGCAGATGGCGAGGTTTTCCTAGATAATGTTGGACATGGAGCAAAAATAAAAAATATTTGCACAGTAGATACTGATGTAGTTATTTTGGAAATCTCATTTTTTTCCATATTCTCAAAGTTGCTGGTCTTCATAAGATGTGGATTCACTTTGGAGCTTGGATGTCTCAGAGGTACATGAGCATTAATGACATGTTTGAAAGTAAAGGTGAAGATAAAGCGGTTGGCTTGAGAGGATTGCATGCATTTACAGGATCAGATATAACCTTATCATTTGCCATGATTGGGAAACAGTCTGACTGGAAATCATTCCCTGAAGCTATGGAAGTCTTTCAAGCTATATCACTACCAAAAGAGCCTATTTCTGATGAGACTTTTCAAGTTCTGGAGAAGTTCACTGTTGCTTTATTACAAAAATGGAGAAGAGTTCTCAGTCAATCATGTTAGAAATATTCTCTTTACTTCAAAAAGTCGCAGTATCAAGTTTGCCCCAACTAGAGCGACATTAAGGCAGCATTGTATACGTTCAGCATATCAGGCAGGACCAGTAATTAATTTGTTCCAGGTATGAATCGAAAGATGAGGAAGAAGATAACGTGATTTAGGGACCTTTAAGTTGTTAAGAAGTTAATTTACAGGAGTATTCCTTATTATTCAAACATTTTTGTAAACATTCAGGCGGATATCTTATTGTAATTGTATAGTAAACAAAATACTAAAAACCAAAGTCTAGTTTCATTTGACCAGTAATTTCACAAGAAGTTATTTATTGAAACAGATTTTCTTGATATCAATGGAAAGATAAAATGTTATTTCCTTTGTTTATTAACTATAAAGAAGATATTATGGACAATAAGATATATATTTAACAATAAAATTTGTGAGAAAAGTGAAATTTTCATAAACTTTTAAATTGTGGATAAACCTTGAGGTTTAGAAATAAATATATAACAAATTGGTTTCTTCTTAGCAAGAGCTTTCAAACAAAAAACAAACTTAAATCGTTCAAGTGACTCTTTGAAAAGTTCTCTTTTCACATCATATATGACTACAGAAAGTGGCATATTCCAATAAAAGAAAAGTGCAGCTTTTTGGCTTTATTTGCCATGTACCAGACAAACTAACTGAACAAGGCGAGGCAAAAGCTGTGACTCAAGGCCCACTGATTAACAGGCGTAGCGCCCTGTCTACAAGGGACTATGCGTGTCCCAGTTGGGGCCACCTGGCAGATACATATATGAGGGTGCAGGCATTTCGTGTCTGAGAATCATTGTGAACGCACCTTGGTACTTTCTTAATGTGACACTGCATCATGACCTGGAGATACCCAACATCAAAGACCACTTACGAAAGCTGGCACAGTCCTTTTACAACAGACTTTCAGGTGCCGCCAATCCTCTTATCCAGGGGCTTGGGAATAACGTCATCGAAAAGTGTCAAACAGTGATTTGGGAGGCTCTCACCCAACCCCCCATAGAGTAGTGTCCCAGAAGGTAGCTCTAAAAACCCTTATTCGGTTTCCCAATATACTTTTTCCCCAAAAATATTAATAATAATTTCCCCCCTCTTTTTGGTCCAGAAACTTAACAAAATGAGACAATCTGTTTGTTTTATATCCTGAAAACAACATGGTGTGACCAAATGGTCAGTACATGTTGAAATTTGCTCTCATGCTTCCCTTCACACACACAACACAAACAAAAATAATACCGTATCCAAGCCAATAAAATTACCCAAATCAACATATATATATACAAAAGTTATCCTAGCACGTCCTTACAACCCCAAATATTAATAAAATTGATAATATTCACTCCTTGGTCTACTATGCCTTCTAAATCGGGTTCCATATTGGACGCCAACTGTAGGGAAATCAACCTTACCTATCTCTCCAACAGTCACCACTAGTAGCCTACTAATATTAGAACTAAGCAACGTGAAATTCTAAAGGATAAAAAAAATGGAGGTTATTATATTACTCCAAAATATAATAAAGTTATGGGCAAGGGTACACTTCAGATGCTATTAAGGTGAGACAGAAGGGAGCACAAGTGTTTTTACAGTTTTTATAAAATTGAAATTTTTTGGCCAAAATAAATCAAATATTTCTCCAGTAGCAACAAAGAGTTTAGTTTTCTACACATGCTAATATTAACATATCTTGATTGTGTGTCGGGGGTGTCCTGGAATTTTGTCAAAACTTTTTAAATAAAGAAAAAATGTTTTGACAAAATTCTAGAACACCCTGACATATATTCAAGATATGTTAATATTAGCAGGTGCACAAAGAATAAATTCTATGTTGCAACTGAATAAATATGATTTATTTTGACCAAAAGAATGTAATGCTATAAAAACTGTTAAATTACTTTTGCTCCCTTCTGCATTAGCATAGGCATAAAACCAACAAGTAAAAATGGAGAAGGGAGGACCAGAATTATGATAATTTCTAGATATGAAGCTACAAACAAAACCCAATATTTATTTTAAAATACAAAATATGAGCCTCCTAGCTTCTATGGCACTTAAACTAACCTGATGATGATGATGATGATGATACATAAATTCAGGCCCATATCTAGTATCTATAAATACGAACCATAGACAAGGAATTTATTTTTACTCCTTAAAAACAGATGGCACAATGTGTTTCTAGCAGTTTTTCTTTAGATTCAAAATGGAGTAATCCAGTGTTTGTGTTATTTGTATTCTCTTTCTTTTTTGTGTTTGATAAAGGCAACAATGTCGAAATATCGTGATATTTGTGTTAAAATGTGTGTGTGACTACTGCTATAGAAGACAGAAGAAAGGAAGATGATGCCACCTTAGTGCAGTGGATTCTTCCCACATTTTCCCTCTTTCTCTAGGTGGGCTTTCTCCATCAAATTTACTCTCAGTAGTTTATATTTTTCCTTTGTTTTATCAATTTTCTTTATTATAAAATTATGTATCCATTGGGCCACCTCATTTTTAAACACACCCACATTCACAAATACATTAATTGATGAATACAACCACTATCATCATCAACTTTTTCCAGCCTGTGGTCAGGTCAGTTTAGTAAAATGTCTAACTTCCTCTTTCCTTCTAAAATTCGTCTCCTTTCACTTGCAAAATTTCTGTTATCTGCTCCTCCCATTTCTTTCTTGGCCTCAATTGTGTTATTTTAATACATTCATCTCCATCACTCCTTTAGTCATAAGCAAACATCATGGCTTTTTCCTCAGTTTCCTTGCAACTTTACTCATGACTATTTGCATTACCATTACAATTAGTAGTGGTGAGAGAGCATTTCCCCACTTAACTCAATTTTTTATTTGATACCACTTTGTCCACCCCTTCTCTGTCCTAACACAACTCCTCTATCTTCATACATACTCTTTACTGTCGTTACTACTCCTCTTTTAACTTCAGCCTATTCTAATGCTTCCCAAACTATTTTTATCCACAATGTCATAGGCCTTATCTACAACCATAAATACCATTACCAAGTTCTTCCTAAATCTGTACCTCCTTTCTATTAGCTGTTTTATAGCGAGGATCAAATCTATTGTAAACCTCTAAGTCCTAAATTCATGTTGTTCCTCTCTCCATCTTCCTTTAATTCTCTTTCTTATTCTCTATACAAGTTTCTTCTTTTATATTTTTGTTGTGATATATCAGCATTATTTCCTCAATAATTGTACACCTCTTCCTGTCTTTTTAATTTTTTAAATCGATATTATAATTCCCCAATTAAATAAAATGATAGAATATTAGGACAATGGTAGAGCACAAATAAAAGTAAAAACACAAACATATTTACACACACATCAAGCACATCAATATATTGATGTGTGTGTGAATATGTGTTAGTGTTTTTACTTTTATTTGTGCTCTACCATCTTACTAATATTCTATCATTTTATTTATTACCAATTGTTTTTGCTCAATGCACTTTATTTCATACATATTATTCTCCAATTACAATATTCCGATACTTTGTTCTTCTTCCATCTCTCTCAGAACCCAAATAACCATTGTATCACTGCTCCTCCTTCAGAGTTTGTCGTTTCCACAGTCAGTTCATCCACACCTGGTGTTTTGCCTTGTTTCATCCTCTTTAATGTATCCTCCACCGCTTTCCATGTGGGACATATTTCCTCCTCTTGTGCTATTTCTTCATGTTCCTCTGTTTAACTCTCAGCCATTGACTCTGCCGAGTTGAACATTTTTTCAAAATATCTCATTCATAATTCCTTCTTCTCCTATCTTCCTTCTACATCCATCATTCTAACTTACTCTCTCCTGTTTCTTACCTTCCTTCAAACATGATGAATGATTCCAAATGACACAAAACAATATGTTTAGTTTTATATTAATGATTTTGTCCTTAATTTTCATATTAAATATTTAATAGTGATTGAATAGGAATGTAGTATTTACTACTTAGCAACCAAACAAAAATAAATATCAAAATTTATACAAATTAATGTATCTCTTGTTTTGAGGACAATGGTTTTCCCTTACTTTCTAATATATTTGAATAGTTGTTTTTAATAATGTAGGTAAATAATATATATTTATGAGCATAAAGTTAGATTTGTTGTTTAAAACAGTTCACACGAGCTATGCTTTTCCCATAAATTTATGAATCATAAAGGATTCCTTTAAAGGTTTTCAGAAAGCTAGACATAATATTGAGAACACATATATAACAATAAATAAAATCAAGTTAAAAAAACTTGATAAGTGTACTAAATCTTAAAATGTTCATTTAATAACACAAAAAATTTATTTTTGAAAACGTATCTCAATAAAGATATTTTTTAACATTAGTGATGTATACAAATTATTCATTTATAAACATTTTTAAGCACCATTCTCAATAATACATATAAAAAAAGACTTTCAGTGCAAGTAGCACAGTTTAAGTTGTAAATAATAAATTAAAAAACTATGGACATGGACTAAAATTAATTTCTTGCCAATCACAAGAGATTCAACTATTGGCTCTAATTTCGTCAATAAGAGTGATATGGAGGTTTTATAAACCACAGTATCCCAGATTCATAGTTAGCAATAAAATATTACCCAATGAACAAATATTAACAAACTATCTATCCATGCATGTGCCATTTCTTCATTTTGGTCATTACCACATTGTTATTGGCAGTCAAATGTACAAGTAAATCATAAGATACAAATCAAACAATTATGTTTGTAAATTGATCCATTTTTTTTGCCATGAACCAAAAAATGGTTTAAAATTCTATAAAAACCTTTCATTAATTACAATATTTAAAAGATAAATTTAATCTGGTTTAATCTGGTTTTCCTTATTATGTATTAAACTTTAATCAAATTCTCACTGATAAGTTGTACCAAAAATGATTATAAAATCCACTAGCCATGTTTTCATAGTATAACACTTAATACCCCAACTTTTCAAGCTGGCTCTCATATAGGTTATGTACTGATATTCTAGTCAACATACACTTAGTGTTTTAAGGAACACAATACATTAAGACCCCAAAATCATGACTTTTTTTTTTACAAAATTTTACTATCAAATTAAAATCAAAATATTTGTAAAGTTCATTTTAGAATTTCTATGTGTATTTTAAATACAAAATCACACAGGATCTTTTAAAAAAATCGACTACTTGGCCTTTGACATCCAAATAGGGATCAATTAGGTTGACTTTAATAATAATTAACAATACTAAAACCAGACATATTTCTATTAAGTGACAGACATAATTGTTTTTGTATTTTTTTATACCTAAAATTGTCAGAAAAACAAGTAACGATTGAACTATTACAATTTTTTCCCCCTCAACCAAAGAACATTGGTAAAGAAGTAAAATATGGGTTTGATATGGCTTTTATGATGGTTAAATAGTGAACACAAACAAGTATTTAAAATTTAAGATCAAGAAATTTAATGCTAAGTTTTCTATCCATCTTAATTAAGTCTGAGTTGAAAATTATTATACTATTTTTGGCTGAAAAAAGCCTTTTATTTACTGGCTTTTAATGCTGCAATAAAACTTTTTATTTAATAAAAGCTGATCATTTTATTTACTATGAATAAGCTTTTCTAACAATGTAAAGTTACCAGTTGAGTTGTTCTTTTCCTTGGACATGACTTATTTACAGGACTTTTAGTCTTTGTGGGTTTTTTAAAGATGTAAAAATGCTAGGGTTTTTGAAATCAGTTGTTTTTCCCACAAATACACCACCCTCTTTTACCAAATACAGGGACTTATACTGACAGGTGGGAATTTTTTGTTTAGTGTCAAGGTGGACTAAGGAAAAGAACAACTGAAATGTTAAATCTGTCAAATGAATTATATTTTAGCAATACAATTTCAGAGAAAAATCCCGTAAAAACTTACATACCCACATAAATATCAATAAAACACAACTGAGAGTGTGACAAACAATATGCAAGGACAACAAAGATAAGGGTGATTGTCTGTACAACTTTATCTGGTACATTTTATCATGAAAATACAATAGTACTTTTTTTAAATAATATTTTTAGAGGTCTTATTTTCTTATGGTCAGGATGGTGTATGACATTGACATTACAGGTGACAAACAACAACTACTAATACTAATAATACACATTACTGTAATAATGAGCTTAGATTAAAACAAATGTTTAATACAAACAAATGCAAAACATATTTTTACTAAATTAACAACAATCAGATCATTTGATAGCTGCCTAAATTAAAATTATGAATATGATTAATTTACTTAAAACAAATATGGCTTTCCAGATGACATACCTGTAGAGTGGTTGTATCAACTCACCCTGTTTCATGTCATTTTTCTGAATTAACATTAAGGAACTGTTTCTAACTAAACGTTTCAAATACACTCATAACAGATACACTGTTGTTAAGATTGTAAGGTTCTTTTACAATACACTGTTTTAACTGTAACTTATAAAAACGACAGCCAGGCGTTGATAAAGGAAACATTACTAGATATACTGGGTATTGCCTTTTAAATTATACTCAATTACTCTTGACTGATTACTTAACTTAGATTACACACATTCAAAAGTTTAGTTGTAAGAATTCTGTAGATATTTCAAATTATTAGAATTAAAAAACAGAGTCAGGAAACACAAATAATATAAAATAATAAATAACATTAATACCAATAAAAATACCAAGTCAACTACATACAAGAAGAATTAATTGTTCGGGCAATTTGCTATCACTTAATAGTAAAGAACCCATTCTGTGAACGGATTAAAAAATTGAACACATATCTGATTCCTGGAAATTAGTTTATTTGGTGCATTTTTTTTATGGTACCTTTAACCCTGTTCATCTTAGGCTGGGGTTGTATTCATGCATAACACATAACTAATAGTAAATAGTGCATACTAGCATTCAGGGCATAATTCATAGAAAAAATACAATTATTTATAATGAAAAGTAGTGTTTAAAGTCTTAAGTAGATTGTTTGTATTTTACTAATAGAAAATGATATTTCATATTTGCCCTACTATAGGTTGTTCCACTTTTAAATTGTACTACAGGCTCTTAGGGACACTTGCCATCTCTTTTTAACTCATTCATTTCCCTGTAAGTGCTGTCCTTTTTCTACCCAGTAGAATTGCCATTTTAAAGTTTAAAATTAACACTGTTATTTCTATTAAATTAGCCTACTGTATTAAGATTCATTGATGGTTCTAATGAAAGCAATCCAAAAGAACAAATAAAAATTCAAAATATGAAAACTAACATTGTGTCTCAGTTTCACAGTTTACAAATATATCATAAGTCTTGTTCCAATTGTGTGGGAGATTTAATAACTTTACGGTGACTGTTGGGTAGTAGTCAATATATTTTACACAAGGTTTAGGATATATATATCATAAACCTATATAAAAAAATTGCCTACTTTTTTTAAATATATAAAGTAAAGCATAGAAATGTTGGCTCTATCCTAATAGTCTAGTTATGTGCTGTCACCTTGATATGTGACCATGAGAATTGCATTGACACACGTAATCAAGTGTAGGTTTGTCCGAATAGTCATGAAGATTGCCAATGCACCCCGCACATACCTTTGGGCTTAAGGATGAAAGCGATAAGTCATCGACACGCTGTTTGTGCGACTTTTGATCAGCAAATGTTTTACTTTTTCTTTTTGTCTGCTTCAGCTCAGTGAATTTGCTACCCGCGATTTTAAATAATATTGTTTTCAGTGGTGTGGTGTAAAAATAATACAGAAAAGGGTCGGTTTCTTACATGTTCTCGATTCTGGGTTTGAATCAGCCATTAGTAATAAAGTGGGGTGACCTGCTGGTCTAGGGGTAAAGCGTCGGACATCTGTGCTGGGAGTCCAGGGTTCAATCCTCGGTGCCGACAGATTTATTTGATTGCCTAACACTTCCTTCATCCCGTCCACTTGTGAATGTGTGGAATGCCAGGCCTCCACCGTGGTTCGGACCCCACGTTAAAATGTAAGTCCTCCATTTCATCTCACAATCACCCTATCATTACACATTAGCGTAAGTGCATATAACCCTAACGAGTGGTGAGACATGGTGCTAATAATAGCAGTAATTAATTGATTATACAAACATGTTGGATAATTGTTCTACGTCTAGCATCATTATTGCCAATATTTTCAAATTGTTTCACCGCATGATATACAGAAATCAAACGTTGCAAAGAACATAAAACCATTTAAAATGCGTTAATTTTCAAAGAAAATGTGCTATTTTAGTATGCTTTATTAGTTTCATTAGGGCTAATAGATGGTTTTTAAATAGTTTTTAAGTTCATTGCTAGAGAGCAGCACTATGGATCCAGGGATGTAGAAAGGCTGTTGCTATTCAAATAGTTTATTATTATTATTATTATTATTATTATTATTATTATTATTAGCACCGCATCTTACTACCCGTTCGGGTTGTACGCACTTACGCTAATGTGTAATGGTAGGGTGATTGTGAGATGAAATGAAGGACCTACAGTTTAACGTGGAATCCGAACCACGGTGGAGGCCTGGCATTCCCCACATTCACAAGATGTCTTGTCAGAGGTGAAGGAAGGGTTTGGTAATCAGATAAATCTTTGCCGGGACCGAGGATTGAACCCCGGCCGAAATAGTTTATTGTTGTCTTCGTTGGGAAGTGCATGGCAACTGTGAATTCATCAAGACTGTAACTCAAGGATCCTTGGACTATTCTGATACAGCCGTTGTTTTGTTAGAATTTTCTTTTTATTTTACCTGGGTATATTATGTGAAAGAAATTATAATAAAAGTTAAAATTTATTTTTGAAAAACATTACAGTCCAATAACACTTCCCATTTACGTGTGGAGATGTTAAGAAGTTGCAGAATGTGTTGCTTGATTTATACAATGCCCAGTTTAGAAGCACAACACTATTAAGACAGTCGTGACATTGAAAACTTAAAAAGAGTTATCAGTTTATCCCATTCAAATAAAAATTGGTAATATTGACTACCCATACAAAGTTTAGTCAATCTTACACTAATATGTAAACAAAATGAATATACTTATTTGTGTGCGTAGTTCAATAGGTTGGACCTGGTTGCAATTACCAGGACCATGTTAAATACTTGAAAATATATTTCATATGCAACAATTTACTATACCATTCATGTGGGTAAAGAAATCAGCTACCCATAGCATCACTTGTTCTAAGGCATTATATCATTGTTATAATTTGTCACAATCAGTAATCAAGCCAAGGTGTGAATCCTAGCCGAATTCACTGGCAAAAGTCAAACATCTAACAACTGTCGGTAGCGCATATGCCAAATGAGCTTGGTATCCTGGGTTACATTCCTGATATGGTTGAATATTTATTCTTAATTTTTGGATAGGGTATAGGTGTTGTGTTTTTATTAGTATTGGGCTATTTTGTAAACCATATGTTGATGAAAAAATTTATTTTGAGTTATTTTATCAAGCACTTTTAGTTCCAGGTAAATACTGGTGTACTTACTTTTAGCAACTTTCTTAATCCTGACATATTTTTGATTTAACTTAAGTTGCCGATAGTCAAAACAGAGGCACCAAATGTATCACTATGTGTAAATATAAATATAGGCCTGTTGAGCTTAGCACCAATTAATCCCCCCTCTGATAGCAGTCAGAAATGAAAGGGCGAAACACAGCTGTTTGAAACATACCTTAGAAATATGTCTACCGGTTGTGAGATATTAGTGTGGTGTGTTTTGGTTGTTATTTTGGTGCAGGCCTACATACTGTTTGGGGATTTAACCATAACTATTATCGACTTGTTATATTAGAAACATTCTAATAATGTGTGGATATTTAACTGATTTGTGAAAACCATATACAATTCAACATGCCAATTCAAACCTTAACTTACTCATTGAAGGTAATTTTGTGCAGTGTCTCCAAGGCAGGTTTGGTGGTGGTGGTAGTAATGATAATAAACACAACACAAAATTATTATTGACATAAGCCAAACAATAAGTCTATACACTTTGTATAGCTCCATAGGTTTTGAATATAAAAATTGTCAATCTTTATGAAGAGGATAAAATCTGGCAACTGCGCGCTCAATAAGACCTGTACTGTAATTTAAGAGTGGAACGGCCTGGAGATAAGGTTTTTAAAAATATTTCACTGAAGGGTTCACTCAAAAAACAACATAAATTAACTTGAAATCAACCTAATTTAAGTGGTACTTTTGTTATTCAATTTACTTTTGTTCATATGTTATTATTGTCATAAATATTATGGTTGACCTAATTATCCCTAACAGAATAAAAACTTAGTATTTCTTCTTTTTCCAATCATATTCACAATCATAGTGATTGACACTAAAACAAAGAAAATGTGTGGCTCCACAAGGCATTTCAAACATGTATACAAAAGGACGAGATGGGATGAGCAGATAATAGAAAATGTTCACATGAGAGGACAAGAATATAAGGAATTAAAGAAGGAAGAATGGTGGATGGACATAAGATGGAGGCATTTTACTAAGCTGACCCAGCCACAGGCGGGAGGCAGTTGATTATGAGACAGAAGGTAATTTTCATCTACTGTGTATACTGGTGTTTAATTGGCTATAGCTTCTTGCATTCTCTTTAGCTGATACAAGGGTTGTCTATAATTAAGTCCATTCATTATGCATAAAAATTGAAAGTTAAATCAAATTTATGTGTTGTACACTATTTTATATTCACTATGTGTAAGAGTATAAAATAACATAATCAAAAATAATGTTTTTCAACTCATTACATGTGCTATGCATTATTTGTTATGTTTTACACATGAATATCCCAGTCTTAAGGCTGACACAAAGCAGGTGAAGCTGGTAACTAACGTGAAAATGATCGAGGGTCTAGGCTTAATCCAGTTGTATGGCTTTTTCTTCTTCGTACACTATGTTCAATTTACCAGTCTGTACTAATTTCACCAAGTTACATGGTTCACTAGCCCACACTATCATCAAAACGCAGAAAAAATATAAGAATGCGGCAGATACTGTTTTCTAAAGAGGCTGTTTTTGTGGTAGTGTTTACTTGAGAGATTGATATGGAGTAACCGCGTGAACATGTAGGTAAACTCAAAACAATAAGGGATGATTCCACCAGATGCAATTATCTCACACATGTCCTCTATGTTGTGGGCTTGAGCGTTTTGACTAGCCAACGTTCAATTCCCACGGTTTGTCCATACTTTGAGTCCATCCCAGTTCTTTGTCACATGGGACACTATAGACATGTAGATATTATAGATTAGTGGAAATTTCCATGCACCAAGCAGGACAGCAAATGAAAAATCAGGAACCATCCCCTATAATTTTTACCACTCATTTAAATGAGCCAAGTAATTATAAGTAAGAAATCCATCCAAAACATTTGTTCAAATCGTTAACCAAATCGAATTGAAACACCAAAAAGCCAAACATAAACACAGACTAATCAAATCAATCTGTCAAGTCTTTAAAAAAAATGCAACAAATCTATATTTCCTTGTAAACAATATAAACACTGTGATAACAAATCAGTGATTGCTCACCAGTATATGTTGTAAGAATACTAATTTGATAACATCTTAATTTACAAATCTCTCTTGGTTTGGGAAAAATAAACAAAACAAGAATGTTAATAAGCCTATATGAACCTTTGAAATTTTGAATCTAAATTCAAATCTTGCTAAGATTCTGATTCAATTAGAGTCTTATTATTAGAGAAATTTGTGGTGAATTTGAAATTTCGAATATAAGTACATTTCAGATTTGAATTCGATGGGTTTAGTTTGAAATTAAAATATTTTTATACTTAAGAATAATTTCAACTTTCTATGGTTTTATACAGCAAACCATTATAAGAAAGATTAATTAATTTTGTTTATAACCTTTCATAAGTTAGTCATGAGGCTTTGTTTACGTGTTTAACTTAAGATTAAGTTTAAAATATTTGATTTGGATTCGAAATTTCTTTTTAGTATGATAATCGATTCAGATTCGATTTGAAAAACAATTTTGAGCATGATATTAGATTCGGAATCGGTTTGAGCTGGTTTGCCAAGATTCGGATTCGACTCAAAATGGAAAATCATGGATTCACACAGACTTAGATGTTAACAAAAATAAATGTTATGTGCATGGGTTCAAAAATAATCTTTAGATTCGACTTCATCAAGTGTTCAAGTGGAGAATATTGGTGATTATAATACGCTACCAGAATATATTTTTTTAAACTGGATTTTATAGAACTAAGCACATAACTCAATTATGACCTGGGGCCTCTTTAATAACGCTACAAGTCTACAATTTACAAGATAATTTACTTGTAAGATTGTTTTTTTTATTTACACTTGCATGGCTAATAACGCAAGGGGATAAACCACTTCTCAGCCAAGGATCAAAATATAATTACAATACAAATTATAAAATATTCGAAGCAAAAACTATGATGAACAATAAAGAAATTGGGTTTGTTTGTTCACTTTCAAAGTTAATTTCTTTTCAGTATATATAATTTATTTCCTTGTCTTTTTAATTGCCCATAAATAGCAAATATATAATTATTTATAAAAATTTCAAACAAAGGGATTAATCCAAATAATTAGGGGTGTGCGAGTAGGCATTTTTCACTTCAAGTTGAGCTTAAGTGTGAATAGTATAGAGAAATATTGGTACAGTAAATATTTCCAGTTGAATTTCTGTAGAGATCCACCCATAAACCATAAATAAGTACAAATATATTTTTTTAGAAAAAAATGTATTGCCTTACAAATTTTAATTTTCAAATAAATGTTATTATATAAATGTACAATTTTTTTTAACTAGACCAAAGGAAATAATGAAGGACTCTATTTTCTATAAAATTATTTCTTAGAATTGAATCAAATTAATTAAATAAGGCATGTTTGATAAAACGATTAGAAACTCCAAGTACTCAATTTTTTTCAACTTAAAAAAAAAATTCCAAGTCAAGTTCAAGCAGCTACTAAAACTCAAATTTTCAAGTACTCGCACACCAATACAAAAAAAAGAGTAAATTATTAAACCTACCTTGAAACCTAATGCAGAGTAAAATGGTTTGTGTATAATACACAGTGAATGGTGCTTACCAATCAAACATCACACACTTTCTTACCAATGATGCATCCACAATCCTACAAATGCAATTAAGCAATGATTTTTATCATAAAAGGATCACAACGTTGGACTTAGTCCAGGCACACAGTTTATATTACGAAGAATAGTCTCCATTATCTTCTCTATGAGACTTCTCAAGGTTGCCAGAAAGTGTAGGGTCAGGTCGGCGACGTTTGAAGAACCCCAGTTTCCATAACACTAGGGTGAGCAGTATTAGCAAAAGCAGGCCTGCCACTACTGCTACAACGATGATCCAGATGGGCACAGCTTCAGGCTCCTGTTGATCTATCAAGTCAGGGAAGGCTGTAGTTACAACCTAAAACCAAGGAAACTGGTCAAAAAAAAGAGAAAGCTGTGATTTGAAATCCAATTCAATTGAAAATAAATTTGGAAAGCTATCCAAACACTACAGGTATAGAGTCAAAATTTAAATGTCATTCTGAATAAATTTAGGTAGAGAAAGTTGTAAAAAAATCTTTAAATAGAAATTATTAATTTGAATAAAAATTTATTAGTGATTCCAATGTTTTTGAAATTATAATTCAAATTATATAAAAAAGTAAAATAATAATTAAAATGATTTTCGCTAAATTTTTTCAAAACAAAAGTCATTTTATTTAATTCATTGGGAAGATAAGAAATTAGGTTTTAAATGTGCTAATGATTAGATACTAGTATACACCAATTTTCTTATGAATGGACATATTTGACCGCTAGAAAAGATTACTAGATCTAATTTCATATATTCATACATTCAATCATTAGTTTATTAACTTGTGTAACTGTCAGTTACTGCCCGTCATGTCTTGTTATTGCTGTAGTTTTCCTAATGGTTGTCATAGTAGGTCATTCACACCTCACTTTTTTTAGCACCACATCTTACTACCCATTCGAGTTATACACTTATGTACTAATTACGCTAATGGTTTTAGGGAATGGGAGAGTTATATTCATAGGAAGTGTATCCACATTTGTGTGGAGGGATAGTGGAAAACCATTTTGGAAAAAAACACCCTTAGTACACCTGAACAAAATTTGAGCCTCAGATCTCCCAGTCATTGGCAGTCTAGTCTATTGCGAGAGTACCGCGTTAGACCGTGTGGCCACCGAACCAGGTCACACAACTAATTAAAATGTACTCAATTCAGTGATGAATTACGTATGAAAAGATTGCCCATGTATTGTGGTTAATATGGGCTAGGAAATGTTCTTTGCTGTCTTTATTCCCTTATGAAAAGGCTGTGATCTGTGTTGCATGCAAGAATTCAGTGTGCTTATTACCGACTTATTTTACACCTGTGTTATTCGGTTATAAACTGCAAAACACATAATACCAAGCATAAATATGGACTCAAAAAACGCATTAGATTTTTGTTTAGGATATAACACTCAATGGAAAATTATTGATATTATTTTATGGCCATCCATTTATTTTAATATTCATAAGGGTTTTCAACTTTTTAATAACAAATTTGATGTATTTATGCCAAAATTAGAGATGGGTCTTCAAATTCTTAAGGATATTCAAGATTCAAGTATTTCAGATTTGAGACTAAAAAAAAAATCTTCAATTTTTTCAAGTGAAATTTGTTTTAGAGTTCTAATGCTGCTTTTTGGTGATTCAGACCCAATTATAATTATAGTATGAACTTAACAACCAGGCCCCAGACAAGTAATTTAACACTTAACTGAATGTATGAATGTTAAAATGAATGGATTATAAGAAAAAATGCTAATATTTAGTTAATATTTGTATTTTTTTTTAAATCATATTTAGCATTCGTGTATTTGAAGTAATGGAGCTATATATTTACATAGCACTATATTAGTGTAGGTGACTGAATTGAAAATCTGCTATCAATCAGAGAACAAATGTGTCTATAATAGAGTATACATTGAGGTATCATAATTCATCAAAGAAAAACCAAATTCAGCATTAAAATACTATGGTTAGTGATATCTATAGTCAAACATAGGTTGATGCATTATTTAACGATAATATCAAAGCTTAAAGATTGTATTCTTGTGCCAGGAGAAATTGGTAGGCAACACACAGATGTCGCACTGCATGATAACTTACATATGCCTCGTCATCCTGCGTGTTTGTTTGCCTTATGTTTAGGCTCTCAGGGAGGTGAATCTTAGCTCTGGAGGTAATGTTCACTTGATTCACTTTGGGGTAATCTTCAACAAGGGTTGAGTTCCACAACCTGAAAAGAATTATAGTTTAGCTTACATAATAGTTATGAATAGTAGGAATACTTTCTAAATGATAAAGTTGAATAAATTAATATGTCAAATATAAGGTTTAGGGTGTGAACTGAAAGACACAGATCTTCTCACCAACTATTTGGAGATATTAGAGTTTAAAATGTACATAATTATCTCTAGAGTACCCCTGGGTTGAGAACAAATATAAATATCCCTGAAGTGCTCCTGGGTTTGGAAATATACATAAATATCTCTGAAGTGCCTCTGGGCTTGAGAATGCAAAGAATTATCTCTGAAGTGCTCCTGGGCTTGAGAATGCAAAGAATTATCTCTGAAATGCCTGGGCTTGATGAAACACAGGATTATCTTTGAAGTAGTCTTGACCTTTAAAATCTAATTAATTATCTCTGAGAGTTATCATAATCCCTAATGAATTTTCTTGAGTACAATTTTATAAACACTTTGTTTCTAAATAAAATGTGGCAAATAATTTTCTTAGTAAAAATGATCAAAAAGGGGTTCAATACAATGTAGAAATGCTCTGTTTGATCTGTACCATTATAGAGAGCATGAAGTATATATATTGTGTATTATCAATTAATTGCTATCCAGAAATCAAGGTCATCGCATTTCACATTGTAATACCTCACTATTCAAAACTATGACCCCCATTAGAAGTTCAGAAGTTAAGTTTCCTTGTTAGTTTCAATGACTATTTCATAACTTGTGTAAATTAATATTTTCCCTAGTTTTATTCATCAATTTATTATAATTCTGGTTTAGAGCTTGTTAGTATTTGGGTGTATTTTTGAACACAACTTTCTCAAATACAATCTTCTCTGTGCAAATAATTTGATAACTTTTGTATTCCTATATGGTATTAGCGAGACAAATGGCTTTGATCTTTTGATTTAATCATAATTATTAGTAATAGTTTATAGGATATACAATGCGATAATAGAAGCGGTAAATAATTAATTTATTATGCATGCAGACCTTCCTTCATGCAAATGTAGATAAATATACCCTAAATAATATTCCCCATTGCTACTCTAACTAAATGAAGATAGTCCTTATGAAAAAAAAAGCAAACAAAACTTTTGAATATTCACACACATTTAACAGTTTTCCTCAAATTTTAAATCCAGTTACAAGGATGTTGGTGAGGTGGAAGATTGCTTCTTTCAAATATAGGTTACTCAAATTAGGGGGTTCGAAAATAAGGTGCTTTAAAAGATATTTGGTAAAAAAAAAAAGAGGATGAGGCTACTGGGGAGTGGAGGAGGTTATATAATGATGAGTGACATATCCATACTAATCACAAGACATTGTTAGGATAATAAAGCCTGGTAGATTACGATGGGCAGGAAATGCAGCGCAAATGAGAAGAAAACTTTGGGATGACTTAGACAAAGATGGGAGGATAACATTAGAATGGACCTGAAAGAGAGAGGGTGTAATAATGAGAGGTACTGGATAGAGATATAGGGTGTTATGAGGGGGACTGGCTAGAACTAGCTCAAGATAGGAATAGGGTGTTATGAGGGGGACTGGCTAGAACTAGCTCAAGATAGGAATAGGGTGTAATGAGGGGGACTGGCTAGAACTAGCTCAAGATAGGAATAGGGTGTAATGAGGGAGAATGAAGAGAACTAGCTCAAGATAGGAATAGGGTGAAATGAGGGAGAATGAAGAGAACTGGATAAAACTAGCTCAAGATAGGAATAGGGTGTAATGAAGGGAACTGGCTAGAACTAGCTCAAGATAGGAATAGGGTGTAATGAGGTGGACTGGCTAGAACTAGCTCAAGATAGGAATAGGGTGTAATGAAGGGAACTGGCTAGAACTAGCTCAAGATAGGAATAGGGTTTAATGAGGGGGACTGGCTAGAACTAGCTCAAGATAGGAATAGGGTGTAATGAAGGGAACTGGCTATAACTAGCTCAAGATAGGAATAGGGTGTAATGAGGGGGACTGGCTAGAACTAGCTCAAGATAGGAATAGAGTGAAATGAGGGAGAATGAAGAGAACTGGATAAAACTAGGTCAAGATAGGGCTAAGTGGCATACTTCTATAAGTGTGGCAATGAACTTTCGAGTCCTTAAAGGGCATAGAGTGTTAGTAAAGAATGCTGTAAACCCACCTGGCTTGTATCTTTATAGTGGCAGAGTGATCTTTTTTCAGGTTGAACAAAGTGCAATTAAACTTGATACATTTGGCAGTGCCAAGCAAACAGTTCTGGAACAAGAAAACAGTTTAATTTTTGTAATATGATTAATAATATGCATGTTACATTTAACAGTTAGAGTAGAGTAAAGTCATCAAACAAACATGTAATGTAAATCCAAACCAAATGTTAAAATGTGCCTGTAGCTAATTAATAGCATTATGTTCAACAAACTAACTAAATTATTAAGAATTTAATAGTTGGCCTACCCTAGCATCATCTTACATTCATTGTATTTAAGTAATATATAATCAAACCCCTTGATATAAATATTTACATGCAAACATGGAATACAGGAATAATCACAACAAACATAGACATGAACATAGTCTTTAGTTTTAGCTCAAATACAAAACTGTGTCCTTTTCTAGCCTAACAAGAAAAATATTATAACCAGGAAGAAATAGTTGGGCACCCTAATATTAAAAAAAAATACATTGATGATTTCAATAAATAACTTGATAATATAATAATATTAAGTAATTCAGAATAAATTAAGTGATTTTTTTATCAATGGATTAAGTTAATTTATGTACAATATTTAAAAATATTCGGTGACCTGGTGGTCTAGGGGTAAGGTGTCAGATTTCTGTTCTGGGGGTTCGGTGTTAAATCCTCGGTCTCGGCACATATTTATATAATTACCAAACCCTTCCTTCATCTCTGAAAGACGTGTATTAATCACAACTTGTGAATGTGTGGAGTGCCAGGCCTCCACTGTGGTTCAGATCTTAGGTTAAACTGTAGGTCCTCCATTTCATCTCACAATCACCCTACCATTACACATTAGCGTAAGTGCATATAAACCGAACGGGTGGTAAGACGTGGTGCTAATAATAATAATAAATAATAATAATAATTTTAAAATATTAACATAATGAAGTGTGATTTATCAAAATGTTGTCAAATCATGGCATAAGAAACACATCATTTTCCATGTCTAGTCCTGAGGATGATGTTGATGTGTGTAAATACTCGTTGCTTCGCTGCCATATTCAAGGAACAAGGGATCGTAATTTCAGATAAAGACTATAATTATCTTAGATTTTCAACATAGCTTTATTACATTCTTTCCAACATTACTTGTCTAGCATGATCCAATTTTAATTTATCAAATATAATTTGTGTAAATCATATACCAGTTTTATTGACTTAAGGCCCTGACTACCCTCTCTGGCAGTGTGTTGAGCTTTCAGCTTTCAAAATAGATAGCGTTGCTAACGTTATACAAACTGGTGTATTCCAGCCATCAGGTTGGCAGCATTACTGGTTTGTTTAAACAATTGAGAATCTGGGACCAGTAATCAGTAAAGGCCTCAAGCAAACTTTTCCTAGAACTGATAGAGATAAGAAGTGTAGTAAAGTGTGAAGGCGACCAAGTTGGACTAACCAAGTTGGACTAACTGTGGGGAGATAAAACGTCAAGATACAATCACACTCTCAAGCAGAAAAATTAGCTTATCCATCCCAGCCAGCTAGACGCTTCTGCCTGGGGGTTCAAATCCCTGCTGAGGGTGTTTTGGGAAGATCTTATTCAATCGTTTCCTTCTACTCTCCCACGCAAATGTGGGTACATTTTCTTAATCAATTCTGCCGGTTTAGGTATGAACTAATTAATTACGTTAGTGGGTTAGGGATAAATACTTTTAAATTTAGAGGAAGTGTACCCGCATTCGCGTGGAAAGAGAGAGTGTGGGAAAATAATTAGGAAATATCACCCGATCATGATTGAGCCACTATCTCCCAGTCATCTGCAGACTAGTCTATTGCGAGTGTGACGCCTTAGACCATGTGGCCACCAAAGTTGGATATTACCAATCCTCATGTCTAAAAATAACTAAACAATTATAAAACATGACTTACCAAATCTTTAAAAATTACGTAAGCTAGAGAGGTGGGAGGGAGCTTACGTGAGGGAGGGAGGATCTAAAATCATGTAAAAATGCCTTACGTAATTTAAGGATGGCTCCCTTGCAATAAAAACTATGGGCCATAGATACAAGGCCTAGCATCCGGTTCATGTTATTGAGCAGAGTAGAAACGAACTCAGGTCATTGCTATATAAATCTCCTTTTTAAAAAAGTGTTGAACTATTTTTTTCATATAAATATCTGGGGCGGGTAGTGATAAATAATACTGTATACTTATTTATCAGAGAAAAAATTATTTAAGGTAAAATTAGAGATAACATAGTTTTGAAGATTTTGTCACTAACTATAATAAATAACCTATACGAAAGAGTATGTAGCTTACGATTTTGTATTTTGTCGTACTATTTATTTGAGTTTATTAGTAAGAAAGTAAAATAAAAATAAGTTAAAATTTAATGTGCTAAATTTGGCCACTGTGCTTTGATTAATTTTTAAACTTTAAAGGCTAAAGAGGCAATAAAATATTTAAAAAACAGTTTCATTTCAAAGACTAGAATAATTTTGACTATAAATATATATTATATAGTTTGACTATAAATATATGTTATTGCTGATATCACCGCGTCTTACTACCTGTTCATGTTATACACATATATGATCATCTAATTGGGTAGTAATGAGGAAGGAAGCATTTGAGAGGTTATCTACCAGCATTTTTATTTTTGGAGATGGGGAAACAATTTAGGAAAAACTATCCTCAGTAGACCCGACCAGGATTTGAACCCCAAGCGCTCCGCTATCAGCAGGCCAATTTAACATTGGAGTGACACCTTAGACAACTCGGCCACTGAAGTGGGTATCTGTTTATTTAATACGGTGTTTACAGTTTTCAAACATCTATAGGATTTACACAATTTTCCAGAAATAAATGTTTTTGGGAATAATTTTTCATACTATTGGTAGATTTTAACTTGAGTAATATCTCCATGGTGTCAGCCTGCAAACAGGCCATACCGATCGAGAGGCTGCCATATGTTGGTGAAGAAAGTGCCAACATTTTCGGGTTGACAGTGTCATGTGGTCAGTACAACGAACCATCCAGCCTTCTATCTCAGTTTTATAGACTGAAGCGCTACTTATTCATTCAAGTAGCTTCTCATTTGTCCTCACGAGGTTGATTTTGGTTCCATTTCAGACCCACTGCTTTGCCAACAGAATTGGAAATACTAGGGACCGAACTCGGGACTTCGGGACCTGACGTCACTAAGTCTGACCACTATATCACAGAGGCTGTTGGGTATAAACTACTTACTTTGTGGCATTGGGAACACAAAAGTTCATTAACTTTAATGGTTTAAAATATATTTTACTTATCATCGGCTCCATGTCGTAGTCAAGAATGTTAAAGTGCTATAATTGAGCAATGATTGCGTAAATTACTCAGCTCTAGTATTATTATTATTATTATTTAGCACCACGTCTTACTACCCGTTCGGGTTATACGCTTTAAGTACTAATTACACTATTGGATTAGGAATTAGAAAGGTTGAATTAGAGGAAGTGAACCCGCATTTGCGTGAAGGGAGAGTGGAAAACCATTTACGAAAAACCACCCCCAGTTCACCCGACTGAGATTCGAACCTCGATCTCCCCATCCTCAGCAGTCGAGCTCAACACGACTAGCGTGTTAGCCAACTACACCACCGAGGCGGGTCAGCTCTAGTAACTTTGCTAGTTTTATTCCCTGTAATGTTGATAATTACTTAGTACTAGCGTGATACGAACTCGGCCAAGGCACAAGAGATTTTGAACATACTATAAGTGCGTTACCGAGTGTTAGTAAAATTTACTTTCAGCTAAGAGCTTTTTTAGAAAAAGTACTTGAAACATCAGAATAATCACTACATTGTTATATATAAATATTTATTTGCATCTTAATTTTGATATTATTTCTACAATAAATAAAATAATATAGCTACTCATCCGTTGTACTTAAATTAGTAAATACAGATAGCCTGAATGCCAGTAATATGATACCATTAAACATAACTTGCCCTTTATGACAAGCAGTTAAATAATCAATTATATCTTTGTTTCTTTGTGCGACCTTTCTTCCATCGACCCATGCTTCACAAACTTGTTATACACAAGGATATAAAATAATATTGTGTAAATACTTTTCCACCTCAAAATTTATACAATTCATTGGATCTTGTTCGAAAGCAAAAATAGTCACATTTTATTAATTATCTAAAAATAATCATCGTGCGTACTTATTGTTCAGGATTCAATACATTTCTTATGAAAATTAGCGCACAAACTGCGAGAATGCAACAGATTCAAATTAAAAGTAATCACATTTAACAAGCTAATAAAATAAAATTAACATATTCACACTTGGAGTACCAAAAACTTGGGTCATTAATTTTTTGAAAAATAACTTAATCCAAAGTCAAATCCTAGACCATAAAATAAATATAGTTGATAAAAACATACTGAGAACGTCTCCAAATTACATTTAGACAAAATTTTAATCAAAATAACTATGTTCGATTTGAGCAGGAATGTTTCTTTTTATTTATTAGAATAGTGGATTAAAAATTCAATGTACAGTAGTTTTAATATACTCTGAATATTAACACTTATTATTACAACGTGCAATGTTAAAGAATGAGAAAACCGCAAAGAATCTATGATACGAATCTAGGATACAAGTGAAGAATTTTACATGTTTTACTGCCTCAGTTAAATAAGGGCTAATGTCATAAAAATTTGTGTATGGAGAAGCATGTGTTTTTTTTCTTTGAAAATAATGCATCACTAGAGTAATTCTCTCATTGAAGTAAGTAGGGACCAACTAAATTTATTCACACAGCAGTTAAGATTTTGTGAGTATTTTAGTTACTGAATATATTAAGATGTTTATATTTAACCACGCAAATTTTCATAATTGAACATTGACCCTTCTTATCCCATTGCACATGGTATTAATGTTTCTTTGACTCAAGAAGGTCACAGAGATTAGCTTAACCCTCCACTGCCGCCTGAATTCCGATAAAGCAGGTTAGCCAATGCTTGCAAAACGATACTAGCTTTTAAATGGGTAATGATCATACTAACGGCACCTATTATCAACTAAGATAACTATTTGTAGAAGGAAAAGTTGTATTTAAAACCACGTATTTTTACTAAAATGTCGACTTGCGAGTCGTTAGAGCTCAACATCGTTATGATTATTGAAGCCAACCCAAATTTAAAAATACGTTGAAAAAGAAATTATTCAGTAAATAATATGTTATAAACAAACACTCTACAGAGAAAATACTGTACAAAGAAAAGAAATAAATCTATTAATAATTTTTGATTTCCAATTTAAAATGCATTGAAATGGAAACATTTTAACGTAAATATTTCAATAACTATTTTTAGCATGGTTTGAAAATTCCATAAGAATTATGAAAGATGCCCAGATATGTTACTAAAATAAATAAAAAACAACAATGTTGAATTATTAGATTTTTTTTGGTTTATAATCATGCATTTATGGGTAGGCTCAGCCTTAACATCTAACTTTATTAGCCTACTTACTTACTCTATGGCATTAGGAACTCAAAAATTCATCAACACACTTACACCACTTATCCCTATCTTAAGGTAGTTTTATCCAGTCCCCCTCATTGCACCTTATCCCTATCTTGAGCTAGTTCTATCCATTCCCTCTCATTGCATCCTATCTTTTTCAGGTATATTCTAATGTTATTCTCACATTTGCACCCAAATCTTCCCAATTGTCTCTTCCCATTGGGTTTGCCAGTCAGTACCCGTCACTCGAGATAAAGACCGGAACTAACAAAGGCGCTTTGGTGACGTCATCACACAAGTGACGTCACAAATCTAAAGCGGAACAGTTACCAAACTCGTGTTTGTTATTATAGGCCTAGTTAAGAGAATGTTTATTTATTATACACAACACCCCCTCTCAAACACGTGTTAACTTTATTAATGTCTATCACACCAAGTCCTTGTATGCACTGATGATGGCTTGGTCCGAACAGTCCTTTCGTGAGCACATCAGCTACCATCTTGTTTGTTGGAATGTATTTCACATTGATTTCGCCTCGTTCAAAAACTTCACGCACATAGTGATGCCGAATGTCAATGTGTTTGGTACGAGAGTGGTACACAGGATTATGCATGAGCTTTTCTGCTCCTTGATTGTCACAATAAACAAGAGTTGG
>CABFVX010001415.1:82930-116057 GCA_902151425.1 Timema shepardi | reverse complement strand
TTTTTTTTTTTTTTTGCATACGTACTCCTTGGCAGCCCATTTCCATAAATTGCAACTTTAATATTAACAAAATGTTTAGTTAATACTGTATTAGTTATTTCGATTTATTTGTTGTAACTGAAAATAAATGGGCTAATAATGGGATTAAAACACAATATAACAAGGTAAATAAACAGTGTGTATATTTTTATATTCAAATACAAAAGTTAAATAAAAACCAACAGATTTAATTTATTAATAGTTATAAAAACAGTTTTGTGTTTGAAAATTAAATAATTTTCTCTAGGTCAACTATATAAGAATACTGCCACCCCTTGCCATAATGTTGAGTTAATTTCACAACTTTTGACAGATCTTTTGTCATACACTGCTGACATAGTTCTGGCATAAGATGTAGCTTTTTTCGCCATTATTAAAATATTTTCGTGTAGCCCCCAAAGTCCCAGCACATACCACTGGGGGTACGTGTACCACACTTTGGGAACTGCTGCTTTAATAGCATACTCTAAGGATGGATTAAAAAGTAATGGGGAAAGTGCATCTCCTTGTTTCAACCCATTATGTATTTTGAAAGTATCTGATAAATGACATTCAGCCTGTACCTTACCAAACATATCAGTCAAAAATATATCAATTAACTTGACAAGTTTATTGGGTATCCCAAATTTAACTAAAATTTCATATAATTTATTTACTTTAACTGAATCTTAGGCCTTTTTAAAATCTATGTATAAGTGATGAACTGTTATGTTGTATTTCCATTTTTTTTTATAAAATTTGTCAATAGTAAAAATATGATACGTTGTTTATCTATTTTGTCGAGATCCACATTCCTCTGCATATGGCATCAATCTCATTAAAATGATGTTAGAAATAATCTTATAGCATGTTGGTAGTAGTGAGATCAATAGGCTAGTTATTTCACTTCGTTGGATCCCTCTAATTGAAAATGGGTATTATTATAACTTATTTTCATTTTGATAATACATCATGGTTCCAAATCGAACATAGCAGTTTATGAATTTCTTTTACTAACTTGTCATCACCTCCCTTCATTAACTCTGCTGGAATTGAATCTATAGTTAGAGCTTTATGGTTCTTTTACTTCACTAAAGTGCTTTGACTTCTTGATACTTGGATCTGGGACTATATTCCATTCACCGTAGGAATTGACTTCTGAAAGGGTTTTTTCCCTACCATAAATCTACTATATAGTAGTATATTGGTAAGAAAAAAGACCTTTCAGAGAGTAATTCCTACCGTGAATGGAATATAGTTGTTCAGCAGTATGGATTTTGATACCCTCAGCTAATTTGGATCAACATTGAAAATATGCCTGAAGTGTTTGATAAAGTTAGTCAAAACCTCGTTCCAGCTAACTTTATACATAATCAATTTAATTTAATTGAATCTATATTCTTTTTAGATGTTGTAATTTTAATGTGTTAAATGTTTTATTGGTTTTGTATTATTATAAGTTCGTAACACCTGTACATCTGTCATTCATAATATTTTCTTAAATATTTTTGTTTAATCACACTTTGATATATCAATATTTTAAAAAGTTGTGCACATATTTACTTTAAACTATTTCAACTAATTGTATAAAAGAAATAACTTAATTTAAAAATTTCTTAATATTATCACCTAATATATGTCCAGCACTGTGCATGACGTCAAGAGGAAATTCACATCCATGTGGAAATGGAATAAAATAATGCATAAGATTAAATCAAACAATTATTATAAACATAGACACCCATATAGGGGCTATGTTTGTGTGATAATGGTTCAACTTGTGTCCCCACAGAGTGAGGTGGAAACAAGAGATCCATTTTCACATATTAGTTTAGCCGCAAACTCTTAAAAAGGAGAATGTGGTTCAAAGGGAATGCATTTTATTCACTATTCATACATTTTAATACTAGGGATAACATGAAATATAATGATAAAACCTATAGGTTGTAGGAATGGATCCAAGATGAAGTAAACAAGAGCTTTAATTCATATTTATCATGAAACTCCCCTGGAGGGGAGGGGGATGGATTTCAAGGTCAACAATTTGTGACCAAGAGACCAAAGAAAGTGTGAAATAATGATTGTATAGATTTAAGTGGTGAAAGTACAAAAAAAAAAAAATTAAATTAGTTGAAAAATGACACCCAAGCATGGGAATCAAAACAGAGACCTTTGAATTAGAATGACAATGCTCTACTACTGAGCTATTCAGGATTTATCCCATGCTCAAGGTAATTCTTCTCACAATGTTTAAGGACGAGTCTGTGATGGACGTGTGGAATCATCGGTTACATATTATTGCAAGCTATCAGTGACCAATTTAAATCCAAATCAAATTTAGCTACTTTTCATGGAAAAGATAAAACAAATATACAAGAAATATTTTGTGATAGTTTTAAAATTAATATTATAAATTATCAATAATTTATGGCCACAGTTGAGCATTTTGGATTTATACCATGAGATCTATCACATCAATCTACCTTGAACTGCCCCCTCTCTATTTTCAAGAATAGTGAGTGTATATGTGTGTGTGTGTGTTTGTATATGCATGCACGGATGCGAGTATGTATGTATGTATGTATGTATGTATGTATGTATGTATGTATGTATGCATGCACATATGTAAAGGAGGGTGTTTTAAATAAGTAAAAATTATATTTTATACCTATTTAATCAAAATTGAAAAATCAATTATCTGGCAAAGATAAGGATTTATTTTTAAAATCCAAAATTACTGTGGGAATTTTTTTGATGTAACTATTTCCATTAATTACCTTTATGCATGGCCATAACATAAAATAATCCAAGCTTCTGAAGTATCATGTTCATATTATTGAGGATAATCAAGACATTTCAATTACCTATATTTACTTTGAAAAATAATAAATAAACCGAGTCCTATTTAAGAGCAGAGCAGCACTAATAATAGACAAAAGTTTACTTAAAAAAACAAACATAATCCTTCTTGGCTAAACTTTTTTTTAGATCTTTCACTGTTGGTTTTGTAAAAGTTTCAAAAACAAAGGTATTGTTTTCAATACAATCAATGATGTTTACATTTTTAATCCTGCTTGCACCAGATTAGGCTTGCTACCCTATTTAATAGCCATTATTATCAACTCTTAATACTATCTGTAAATAGTTGGCTATTTTAGTAGTATCATAGCGTATAGAAATGAGAAAGTGTGGACACACTATTAGTTTACATGGGTCAACCGCTTGAAGCGCTTGCATCAATTTGGCCAGCCGACAACTGAGCAATACAATAATGTAGAGTACTGAAACACAGTTAAGTAGATAGGCTACATTAAATTACTTTGTTATTAGTAGGATAGATATAGTTTAGCAATGCAAAATAAAAACATTATTTTAAACTGACGATTTTTTTAATACGATAGTTGAATAAAGTGTTTCTTTAATTTATCATAATAAAATCAATTTTACATCTAATTTTTTTTTGTAATTCATGGTAATAATAACAGCAAGCAACTAATAATATTGAAAGTCATGAATTTCAGTAATGTCTTATAAATTTTTTATTATTTTTATAATTATTACACATTTAAATTATTTAATATAGTATCAATTAAAATTAGATTCCTTTATCTGTTGGACCCACATATTTATTGTTGTCTTCTTACAACAGCTGCATTCAAGCATAAGTGTAATGCTATAAGAAGTCCTTATGTTGTTTTTTGCTTTAAATTATATAAACTACATATTATATTATATAGTTTACTTCTATGTTTCAAAACAATACTTAAAATTAATTTTACATTTTACTACACTGTATTAATTATTATTTTTTCCTTGGTTAATGTAAATGTTAAATTGAGGCTTGTACTAGTCTGCTTAGGTTTATTATTCAGGGTGTCCAGCCAAACTATATTTTGAAGTTCCCTGACATTTCCAGGTTTTCCAGATCCAATTTACATTTTCCCAGACCACTATTTATCTATATTATTTATATTATGAAAATATTTTTTTAAGATCACAGATTAATGTTTTTTTTCTATATACATACACATTCTGAAGTTGTGTCACTCAATAAAGGGATTAAATAATTTCTGCCTACAGGGAAATGGACTATTTTAAGTTAAAAATAGATTTCAGTAAAATTGTATTGAGCCATTAAAAGAGTGCCTCAAGCAAGAAAGATTTAAAATAGTTGTGGGACAGAGCGATTCTTAGTTCCTTCTAATTAAAATGTAGGCCTAGACAAATTTCACGCATGTGAATAATCATGACTCAACTTTGGCTAAAGACATGTGGCAGAAGGGTGGAAAGACACAAAACTCACTTATTGACCTTGAGAAGTGATATAAGTCTGCTCAACATGGACAATGTTGTGAAAATGATTCCAGGTTGGGATTAACTGGAAGAAAAGTGTTATTTTGACTATTGTGAATCAAAATATGAGGCCTTACTTATATAGACGAAATGTAAAATTTCCAGAAATTTAATAAAATTCCCTGACTTTTTCATGACCAAGCAAATTCCCTGACAATTCCCTGTTTTCCAGGTCGCTGGACACCCTGTTATTTAATGTTATTTTGAATCGCTTCAAGAAATCTCAATTACCATACTAAACACAATTTCCATAAACACATTATAATAATAACAAATTTGGCAGATATGATTTAAAATAATTGAGATTTAAAATTACATATAAATTGTAGTTTTAAGAATCGGCAACTTTTGACAACTTCTGGACTGATTCAGCCAATTTTGAAACACTTATTCAATTTATTTTACGGCTGACTTACTCAATTTTGGAACATCAGATGTTCGTTTTTTAGGGGGATTCCTTTGTTTTATATCTTTACTAAAATATTTTTGCAGGTTAGGAAAAATATGTAGAATAGAACTGGGTTTCAAATGCCAATTTGATCAAGGAAATTTCATCTTTTTTTCATTGATAAAAAAAAAAAATTTACAAGAAAGCCTTATAAAAATAACAAGTCACAAACCCGAGATTTTGAACTTAGCTAACTGTCTGTCTCTTCTTGGAATTGCCCGCTCCTACTTTGCAAAGTCGCATTGTCTTGAGGAGGTTTAAAATATTGTATTTGGTTGCTTGAAGCTTTGTCATAGCCTGATTTGCATCCCAGAGTAAAACATGTCATAATTGAAGCATATATTACATACTAAAAGAATATAAATATAAATGACTTACATAGAATGAATAAAAAAAAACATAAGTTAAAAAACAGAGGTTTCAAACACAAAACATAACGAATGAATGTATAACGAACAAAATAATACAGCACCTCTCACTTCTATACGCTATACCAGTAGGCCTACTGAAAGAATACAATACTCGGCCATTCGATTACAGCGCTCAAGTTTCTCGAATCCACCGCAGTGCCTCTATTTGCAATGCGTGTAACGGCAAGTGTCCACACTTTCTCATTTCTATAAGCTATGATAATATTTTATATAATAAGCTATAAAGAACATGTTTTTCATTTGATTAACCCTTAATCTTTCTACTTATCTTAATTTATAGTGCCATAAGAACTGAATTAAAATTTGTTATTGTGTTGTCTCTTGGAATAGTGTTTATCATCGTTCTGGTAATGGAGGGCCACCAAATGAAAGTTATATGCACTGGAGCGGTCCTATGGGGTGCTGGATGGGAAATGAAGGAATTTTAGAAAATTATGCAGAAAAGACATCCTTTACGGGCAATTTTATTTTAGGTACTATAAATATAAGATGCAAATTAGTTTATTAAATGAAATATTGAAAAAAATCACACACACACACAGTGTATCCCAGATTATCTGAATACAATTTTAAGAAAACCTGGAGGAAAAAACCCAAACTGGTAAAATGAAATATATTTTATTGATAGAAAACTCAAATTTAATAATAAACAATGATGATAAATACTAAATATTTACATTTTGTTGTCAACACAATATGTTTTATTGCACCTTTTATAATTATATATTAAACTATAATTTAAGATTCTGGAAATATTATAAAATAATATATCTAAGATTAAATCAAACAATTATTATAAACATAGACACCCATATAGGGGCTTTGTTTGTGTGATAATGGTTCAACTTGTGTCCCCACAGAGTGAGGTGGAAACAAGAGATCCATTTTCACATATTAGTTTAGCATTCTTAGCCGCAAACTCTTAAAAAGGAGAATGTGGTTCAAAGGGAATGCATTTTATTCACTACTTAAACATTTTAATACTAAGAATAATATGAAAAATGATACAATCTTTAGGTTATAGGATTGGATCCAATATAAAGTAATCAAGTGTTTTAATTTATATTTATCACTAGTTTTTCTTTGCATCAAACTTTAAAAAAATTCTTCATTTTAGTTCTTCCGAGCCAGTTTTTAATAAATTAAAAACAAAAAATCAAAATTCAAAATTTCACTTCAAGGTGCACATGTTTGTACACGGAGACTACTAATTTAATAATGTCAAATCCATGAGTGTGTTAAAATCGCACAATGTTCATGACAGACAGATAAACTCTTCATTTTATTAATATAGATGAAACTTTATATGGGAATATGCATTTATTACTTAAACTTGAGAGTTAATTTGCAGTTTATTCATACATTTGAACAAATAGTTTATACAAGAGTAGTTTGAGATGCGAGAGTTCATCCATAACACAGGAGCGACTAGTTGTCATTTAGAATTACCGTAGAGGTTAATATTGGTACATATCTTTAATATTCATTCTCATAAACTTATTCCTCTTATGTTAAACAAGTGGGTCAAAAGTAGCAAAGAGTGAAACTTTAACGAAAATTAGTCAAGACTAATGATAAAGTAAGTGATATAATTTGAAATTAACAGTGAATACTAGGGAAAGCTCAAAGCTTTTTATTCTTATGGTGTTTAAGAGATTTGAAATTTGTGATTCGAGAAGATTTCAAAAAAATATCTCGAATACGATTAGGAAGATCTTAAATCTAAATAACAATTTAAAGCAATATTTTTATAAGAAATTATATAGACTTGAGTAGTTTGAAGATTAACGGGGAAAAAAAGAAGTGTTATCTATGTTATCTATAACATAATGGACATTACAAACCAAATATCATTTGTAAGGCACCAAGACTTATACAAACTTTTTAAGATTGAATTTTAATTTTTTCACTTGATTGCACTTTTAAAGATTCGAGAATTCAAATTCAGGTTTTAACCATCTCTAGAGAATACAACAATTGAGTGTGGAACAGTAACTGAGTTGTGAGTGAGATCAATGTGGTTTATTATAGTGGCAATAACTTTATTGATGAAACTGTGTTCACATTTTTTATCCAGTGTATTTTACTTTTAAGTCCAATTCATTTTAGTTTGATACCATATATGTCGAAATATGGCACCTGGATAAAATAACTAAACCTGTGATGTTTTGATTAGAGTGCTAATGAGCTACCCAGTTTCGTCTAGTGCCCAGTGTCACATATCAATCCTATTCTAATCCATTCCCTGGCGCGGGCGCGAATCAACGTTTCATTGCAATAAATTATTGTAATGCCAGCAATCAATGAGAAAATATGTGTCAGATCAAAGCATGCAAGTAGAAAAATGACTGCCCAACCTGTGTAGAGTGCCGTGTTAAACACACGCCAGGGAATGGGTTAAGCATAAGCAGCAAGATCAATTTTAAAATAATGTTAACATATTCTAATGATATTTTAACATATAGTGTGATACTGTACCTAAGGTGGTTGTTATCAGACTTGTGATTTAAACATTTTTGCTAACTATGTATCAGTAAATGATTGAGGGATAATTTTTTAATCATAATCTTTGAAGTGTTATTAATATAAAAACTTTATTCTGATCTCAAAAGTGAGGAAAGTCGACCATTGAAATATTCCTTACCTTCAGCCAAAGATACAATTTTGAACATTGTTTTTTTGTATTATTATAATCTATAGTTTGTAGAATAAAGTTGGAATTTAATAGTCATACTTTAATAGAAAAAAATTATAGAAAAATTAAAGTATTTATTTAATAATGTTTATAAGATCAAAGTATCACACACAATACAATATCTATATTATTCCAAACTTAGTTAACAAATACCTACACTAGATTCTAGTAACAATAGCATTACAATAACCAACAGACTATAACTAAAAGTCTCTATGAACATGCGTTAAATGTAGTAATAGCTTGTAGGGGTGTGCAAAGCCAGTTTTTTCAGTTCGAAGCGAAGTCGAAGCGAATATTCAAGAATATTCTCGAAATCGAATCGAAGTTCGAATAAAATTTAAACAACTAATAATAGCTCTTAAAACAAATTATTTTTCTAAAAAAAACTGGATGTTTTTAGCCTTAATATATTTATATTTATTTCAAATGCTATTAAATTGATATATTTTATCTAACTTTAATAAAAACCTTACAATTTAGCCTAATTATGTAATAATACACAATAAGACATTAACCTTTTTAGAAAAAAATATGTAGGCCTACTAAAAAGACATTTACTTGGGCACGTAAATAGACAATTATATTTTATAAAAAATATAGATATATACTATATTAGGCTAAGTTATATGCTAAGAAAATATTTACACAGTCCTGTGACATTGTGCAATAATATTATCCTACATTTGATTTGCAATTAAACTTTAAAAAATATTCACTTCAGGGCAGATTATGTTATAACTTATTTTAAAAAACGAATATTAAGAATTAAGAAAAATTATATCAACATCAAACAGTTTTTATAAGTTAAAATAAAAACAAACATTGTAAGAAATTATCCACACAGGCAGTTAGAAGTGTTACTTTCTCTTCAAGTTATTTTGAAAGATGTTAATTCCTCAAAATGAATAGGAGTCAACGGTTCTCGTCTGGCTGGTACAATGTTTCCTGAACTAGAAAATACCCTTTCACTGCACACACTTGTAGCAGGGCTACCTTGGAGACATTAGGGTATTTTCAAGAACCCTCTTCCCTCCACCAGATATAGGCACCCGTGGTTCATTTAGGTAATCCTTCACTTCACTGTTGTTGTCTATTGCCGGTTGGGTGGTATTTGGTATGGAATCAAAACTTGACCATAGTCCAGAACTAGAAGAGGAGCATGAGGGGTGTTCATCTTTTACGTTAGGCTCTAAAGATGACTTGTCACTCAACTTCTTAACTTCAATTGCTAGCGTGTTTACTGCCACCATATCATCGATCAAGACACCTCTAAATCTTGGGTCGCATAGCATGGATGGGCAGAAAATAGGATCTGAATCGTAGAAACTGAAGCGAGATTTCAAAGCCTTATCTAAACTTCTTGCGAACATTACACCATCCTTCTTGCTAGTGATAAAAACATTTAAGAGATTTGAGGCAAGGAAGGATGGGTATAACCATTGAAGAGGTGGGATAACTGTCTCCACTGATTTCCTTGGTGGCGTCAGCTAGTGGCCCAAGAACCTCTACAATGCCTGCTGCTTGCTTCCATTCAACTTCAGTTAGGATCTCGATGTTATTTTCTGAATTGGCAAGTTCAGCTCCAACAGCTTTTCTAACAGCATGTAATCGAGAAAGCATGTTATACTCGCTGGACCACCGTGTGTCCACAAACTGAATTAACTCGAGTACTGGCAGTACCATCTCTTCCATTACCGTATGTAATCTTTTTCTTGTGGATGGACTACGACTGTAATGTTCCACAATTGCTTTTGCCTTTGTCAAAAGTGTACAAACACCATAACATTCTGCTTTGGCATCATGGATAGCTAATTATTACTGTTCAATCTAACACATTAAAATAAAATGTAGATAAACTGCAACACATGCTCTAAATAAGCTATCAAAGTTATTTTTATTCCAGTTTTAAATTTTTTAAAAAAGGTAAATCTTTTGGTATTACAGAAAAATATGCATTCTTTTAAAAAGAAAAACGTTTCTAATAGCAATAAGTCACCTGTTGGCGTTTTGTATTTTTTCAGGTATATATTACACTGGGCAGTTTTCTTATCAGAAGCTCTCGTGAAAAATACCCATATTTCACTTTTATTTTTCTGTTTCGGACATTTTCGTAGGCTTAACCAAAACTATTGATAAATTAATAATAAACAGTCTAATGTTGCCAACATGAGGTCATCAAATTTTCCATCAAGTTTTTAGGTTAACATAAATAAATCATTTAATCGTTTAGTTAAAAAAGAAGTATAATTTTAAATTGAAACAAAATTTAATCAGTAAAGGGTAAATATGTTTGCTTATATTCTGTCTCAAAATTAATTTTTTCGACTTTCAATCAAGTTTTTAATTTATCTCTTGGCGCATGCGTCGTAACATTTTCTGTTGAGTAGAGCAAATACACGTGAAGGTCATTTCATTTCAGATATTGAAAAAGATTCACTTGAAAAAAATTATGCAAAATTCAAAGCAAGAATATGATTTTAAATTGTATATTGATTTTTTTAAATATTATTTTTATCACGTGAATTTAGGTCATGTGGCGGTGAAGATAGCTGAACGTATTTAATTTGTGAATCGATCAGGCCGTGTGGCATCGAATATAATCGATTATTGAAATTGTGTAACTATCGATAGTTATTCAATATTTCATCAAAACGAACTATTTTAAATTTACAAGTTATTTATTGAGAGAGAATAAGAAAAAGATACTTACAGGTACATTTTTTTAAAACGAAAATAGCGTGATCACCATTTATTAAAAGTGGTCACTAATCTCAGTAGAAATATTGTGGAATAATAATAATAAAGTTAGTCACAATCAACTAGTCGTTTTATAACCATGGCCTTTTGTGTCAATACATAAATATTAAAAAATATCGAACTAATCGATATTTAACCTATAAATCGATAAGGCCCATCTTTCGTAAAGTAAACAAATGAAAATAATTTGTATTAGAAGCTTGCGCCTCATACATATTAGTAAGTATTCCATAATTCAACGTTTTATTTGTTTTAAATTGTGAATTTTCTGTGGTAAACATGAATATAATCTACTAGAATAACAGCTCAGAATGGTTAAAATTGAAAATACTTGTATATTTTTTGCCGAAGCTTCGAATTTTTCGAAGTAAATTTTGTTAGTCGAAGTCGAAGCCGAAGTTAATTAATATTCGCTTCGACTTCGAGATTCTCGAAGCTTCGCACACCCCTAATAGCTTGTCTTTCCTTTTGTTAGCTCGACTTTCATTCTGTTAGCCATTTTGGCTCTAAGTTAAATTTTTATTTTTAAAGTCAAAGTCTATATATATATTTGAATAGTACTTTTGAAGCTGAGCAGTAAAGAACACCATTTGTTGCAGCGATTATAAGCTATTTCAACGTTAATCACTATAGCTATATGCAGTCCTCAAATGTACAATATTTACTAAGTATTGTCTATGCCCCGCTAAGATTTCATAAGCTCTTTTTGGGAAACATGTGTGGCCTATTTTCAGGTCAATACAATAAGTTTCTAATAGCTAAGTAGACCTACACTAACAGTAAAGAAAGCAATTTTTTTAATATGTAACTAATATAATTAAAATGTATGGCAGGATTATAAGAAAAGGTGTGTACCCATTTGTTTTATGAGATTTTAGCCACTCATATTATAAGGACCATCTATAGTGAAATAAACATATTTGACTTAATGTTTTCAGTAAACATCAAGGTAATACCAAGTGTACCCTTAGTTACTGACAAGGCCACTGTTGGCAGACATAAAGGGATGGGAATGTAGGAGAAAAGTAACAAAACAAGAAAGAATAATAAGGTTGTGAAGGCTTTAAATGAAGAGGAAAGAGATCTGTGCTTAAATTCTAAAAGTTGAATGTACAAGGATGAGATGAGGTGGAATGGGAAAGGTTTAAGAAAAGTTTGGTGGAAGTTCTAGATGAGGTATGTAGGAACAACAGGGTAAAGGAAGCAATGGAGGTGAAGAATAAAGCTTTAAGAATAGAAATAAAGAAACAAAGAAAAAATATAGAGAGAAGACGAGAAGGATTGGATGCAAAAATAAAGAAATATTCTGGAAAGAGATATAGAAGGAAGTAAGAGGATGTTACAAAGAGAGGTAAGAAATAAGAGAAAGAAAAGAAAAAGAAGTTAAAATGATGGCCGAAGAAGAAAGAACGATGACAGGAGAAGAAGAAAAGGAATAACGGACAATTTTTTTTAAAAGAGTCAAAGAAGTGGAAGATATACAGTATTAAATAGGATGAAACAAGAAAGAACTCCATGTGTGGACGAACTTAATGTGGAAATGATAAGAATTGAAAGAAAAGAAGGAATCCAATGGTTATACAGGATGCTAAGAATGATATGGAAGGCGAATAAGGTCTCGGAAGACTGTAATAAGGGAACTAGAGTATAGATTTTTAAGAAAGGAGACCGGAAGAGGTGTACAAATTATAGGGGACTAATGCTGATAGGCCACTGTACAAAAATATGAGAAGATATTAGAAAAGAGAATAAATAAAATTAAAAGAAGGTAAAGAGAGGAACAGAACAGATTTAGGGAAAAAAGGTCTACAGTGGATTTAATCTTCGCTATATGACAGCTGATGGAAAGAAGGTGCAGATTTGGGAAGGTATTTATGGATGTGGAAAAGGCATATGACAGTGTGGATAAAAATAATGTTTGGGAAGCAATGGAAAAAGCTAAAGTGAAAAGTGGAAGTGAGAAGTGGAAAGAGGAGTTGTAATGAGAGTAAAGAGTATGTATGAGTATAAAAGGAGTTGTGTTAAGACAGAGAAGGGGTGGACAAAGTGGTTCCAAATAAAAAAAATTAGTTAAAGCAGGGGAGTTCTCTTACACCACTACTATCTGCAATGGTATTGGAAACTGGTCATGAATAAAGAGGCAAGGAAACTTGTGAAGGAAAAAGCTGATGACTTGATTGTATGGGAGTAGAAGGAAAAGGAAGTACCAAACGGCCACAGGAATGGAATAAGGTGTGGGATGAAATTTAGCACAACAAAGTGTGAAGTGATGGTAGTGAAAAGGAAGAGGATAGGGCCTTGCACATTAAAGGCATAAAGTTGAATAGAATAGCATTGAGAATGGTACAAAATATAAAATATCTTAGAAGTGTGGGAGTAGAAAGGATCTAATCTGATAAAGAGGGGGAGTATTGAGAACACATGATATAGTAGAGAAAGCAAGAATGAGATTGTATGGTCATGTAAAAAGAATGGAAAAGGAGGTAATACTTAAGAGAGTGCTGGAGATAAAAAAAGGGTGACCAAGAAAGGGATGGGAGGAGCAAATAACAGAAAGTATACATGTGATAAGAGAAGAATGGAAGAAATTAAAGGAGGAAGAATGATGGAAGGATATAGGAAGATTGAGGTATTTTTACTAAAATGATTCAGGCACAGGCTGGAAACAGTTGACAATGATGGAGTTGAACACTCACCATATTAACCATCTCTTGTCTGCGACCATCCTTGCCCACAAAGGCCTCTGCTGTGATGACCATCTCTGTGTCCCTCTTGGTTCGAGTGTGGTTAGATGGCTGTGTCATGAGTGCCTCCAGGGGGGGCTCAGCCAGTCCAGGACGTTGAGGCAGACCAAGGGGGTTCACTTCATTATCAGGCAGGTGGCACTCCCAGCTATCTAGAGCTACACCAGACACCCAAAATCCCATCAAAATATACATCTAATATAAATTCATTTATATATGCATACATTTTATATATATATATATATATATATTAAATAATTTCAATGTCAGAGTGAAAGCACCTCTTAATATTATATGAAAAAATGAACACCAGTTAGAGGGTTCCTGAATCTCAATAATTAACAACTGGATCGGGTTTTTAGTTCGATTAATCAAAGAGTCTTAATTTGGAAATATATAACCCTTGGCACGAGGAAGCATTTTAAGTGGCACACCTAAAGTCACAAAATATAACAACAAATTTAACGAACAAATAAATCACCTAATTGGGCCAAGTAGATAAGTTTCTAAAATCTTAACTATACTAAGTTGGTCGTCTATGCTGTATTGTATCCCGCTACTCAAGCTTTATCTTCCCTTTCCACAACAATTCCAACCCCTTCTCCCCCTTTCAAGTACACATTCCTCAATCTGGAAAAATCATATTTTTCTGCTCAATTTGTTTTTTGGTGCCGAACTGTCTGGTGTGTACTGTGTTAATCCTCACTGTAAAATATATTTCTGTTTATATAGTGATTCACTTGCTGTTAGTATCGTTTTGTAATGGCCATTTACTTCCAAAAGGAAGAACAAGGATGATATTGCTCTTCAGTTCATTAATGAATGGGAAGAACAGTTTTTATTTACAAAGGTAAACTCTTCTACGCTTGAGTGTCTTATTTGTGGGGATAGTGTTGCAATTCCCAAGAAGTTTAATTTAAATCGGCAATTCAAACAGATGCATCCCAATACTAACATAAAATATCCCATTGGATCAGCATTAAGAACAGAATTTGTAAATAAAAATAAACATTTAAACATTCACTGGCTAGGCAACAAATGCTTTTTAAAACAAAAAGTAATCAGCTGATGACAATGGTCACAGTGTCTTCTTATGAAATCGCCCTCATTGTTGCTCGGGGGAGAAAAAAAAGCCATACTCCAAAGGAGAAGAGATAATAAAGCCAAGTCTAATGGCCTTTGCAAAAGCCACTGAAGATCCTAATGTCCTTAAAATGGTAGATGACGTCGCACTTTCAAGAAATACAGTTATACAGCGGATCGATGAGATGTTTGGTGAAGTTAGCAAACAAGTAGCTTCGTATATCAATACTTGTAAATACTTTTTCATCACCTTGGATAAGAGCTGTGATATAAGTGACACCGCCCAACTTTGTGTTTATGTGCATTGTATCAACGAGCAATGTGATTGATGTTACTGAAGAGCTTCTAGACTTGCGCCAGTTAGTTTTATGTAAAGGAGTAGATATTTTGAAAGAAATGAAATTAGTTATTGAAAGCAGCAGTTTAAATTGGGATAAATTAGACAATGTTTGTACGGATGGGACCTTGGTAATGACTGCTAAAGTGAAAGGTTTTATAGCTCTGTTGGAAGATTATTTGAAGAGCACATTTTTTAAATACCACTGCAATATCCATCAAGAAGCCCTTTGTGCCAAAGACATGAAATTATCTTCTATGCTCAATCCAGTGGTTCAATGTATCAACAAAATCCAAGCCAGGGTGCTAAACAGAATGGAATTCTATGAAATCCTTGAAGCGAAATTGGAAGACAAACGCAATGATGAGCTTCTGCTTAGTTGTAGTGTCCGTTGGTTGTCACAGGGAAAGGCACTTCAGAGATTTTGGAATTTAAAGGGTAATGTTCTGAAGATTTTGGAAGAAAATGGGTAACTACCTGATGAGTGTATGCTTTTAAAGAATGAAGACTGGTTATGGGATTAGCCTTTATGACGGACATTACGGGCTCACCTTAACAACTTTAACCAGTGTTTGAAAGGTAAAAATAACATGTTTCCAACCCTGTTCAGTTCCATCAATCAGACTTTTAATTCAAAACTCACTTTGCTGGGTCATCATCTTTCTCAGAATGAGCTCTCCCAATTTCCTCGAATGAAAACATTTTTCCAACAATTAATGTAGTGGGATTCCAGGCTTTTATAAATACAAACATGTTATTTCCAATTTGAAAAATTCTTTTGAAACTAGGTTTTAGGACTTTCAGGATGAAAAGAAAAATGTTCAACTTTTCACAAACCCTTTATCAATTTCTATGGAGGTAATGGTTATCTACCCTTCTGACATACAAATTGAAATTCTTGATATTCAGAACAACGCTGCAATTCACAGCAAGTACAAGGTATTAATGGGGAATCCATCCACCCAAGAATTCTCCATCTTCTGGAAATGCCTTAACTCGTGCCGGTATCCTACATTAAGAGACCTGGCCTTGAGATATTGTTGCAGGTTTGGTTCTACTTACATCTGTGAGCAAACATTTTCAATTATGAACTTGGTCAAAAATAAGTACCGTTCAGTTCTCACTGATAAGAATCTAAAAACCTGATTCTTCTTGCTTCTTCCAAAAGAAATCCAAATATTAATGAACTCATTAACGTTAAACGTTAAGGGTTTTGCTATTCTTTTTTTTTATGTCTTATTTGAGAAACACAGATATAACCCAAACTCCTAATACAATTAGCAATCAATTATATAAGTTATTTTACAGTATTATAACTATTATAAATGTTTAAATGGCTTTATTTATGGTTGGTTATATTTTTCTAAAGGTATTGTGGGTACTGAGGTAAAGTTAGGTTTTAGGTTTTGGGGTGGAGTGGTACGTCAAGGATTCTTAGCGCAAATAGTGGCACACCAGGAAAAAAGGTTGGCCACCCCTGATCTAACCCAGTGTAGCATTTATTGGAAATAAACTACAAGCATACAAAGAGTTAAGCAAGTGAACTCACCTAGGCCCCAGCTGTTTCACTTCACTATGTCCTCCCCGTACAAGATCACAACAACATGCCTCTATGATATTCACCGAGCGACTAAAAGAGGAAATATCGTGCAAGAGTGGACTGATCGGTAACTCGAGGTGTGGTGCGCACGCGCAAGACTGTGGTGTTATGTTGCAACACGTGACCTGGAATATTCTACTAGCTCCTACGAGGTTCCACTGGTTTTTTATCTATCCCCTCCCTTCTCTTCGTTTTGTGTTGACCGTTATTTGTTTACCCCTCTTCCCCCCTTTTTGAGCTAAACTGAGAGTATATAATGGTGGAGTTCAAAATGTACCACTACTCTTGTCAGGATCGTGTCCTGGATGTTTCAGGGAGGTACTAAATTCCTTTTCGGCTTATTGTTCATGGAAATTCCTTTTTGGCGAGTAATATTAACAATTTATAAAACTTTATTAATTTGAACTCTTTCAAATTAGTTTATTTCAACATGAAGCCCAGTAAGGGTTCGTGCGATGTCACGAGTATTTGTTTACATATCAATTTTGAGAGATTAGATGTCTATCACCCATACGGCAGAGAAATATTGGTATATTGTTGTCAAAGTTAGGACTTGTAACCTATTACTCAAATGGCAAAGATAGTTTATTTTTGCATAGTATATTGTTGTTTAAGTAAAAGACTTGTAACTTATTGCCCATATGGCAGGGAAAGTTTGCCTTAGCATAAGCGATATTAGTATATTGTTGTCAAAGTTAAGACTTGCAACTTATTGTTCAAATGGCAGAAATAGTTTATTTTTGCATATTATATAGTTGTCCAAGTAAAATACTTGTAACTTATTGCCCATATGGAAGTGAAAGTTACCTTAGAATATGAAACATTGGTATATTGTTGTCAATTTTAAGACTTGTAACTTGTTGCCCAAATGGCAGAGAAAGTTCATTCTTGCGTAAGTGATGTTACTATATTGTTGTCCAAGTAAAAGACTTGTATTACCTGCATGGCAGGGAAATATGGTATGTTCTTATGATCAAGGTCTTAGATAAGTATAGCCCATATGGCACCCAAATTTTTGTATTGTTTTCTACCCTTTGGAGTAACCTTATATATCACATTGAATCGTAACCGATTCATGGTTACTAAAAGTTCCCGTAACTCTTGTTTTTTGCCATTGCTTCATAGCACACATCTATTGTTCAATATTTATCACCAATAAAACTAAAATGTTATTTTTGACATATTTCTTTATATAAAACCTTTATGATATCCTTCGCTTGTACCCGTAATATATATTGAAATAGTTGGGATGCGAGTTCATGAAAGCAAAAAGTGAATAGACCCGTGTCGGCCTATTCACTTTTCGTACTATCCTATCGGCTCCTCTGCAATTATTGGTTCCTTTTTTTTATGGTTAATTTATGTTGTGCGCCAGCCTTATTCTTTTGGTAAGACTAAGGGCGGTGTTACACCAATGAAATATGTATATGCAGACACAAAATTGTTTAGTATTTAATCAAGTTGATCTTACTATTTCCCCGACAATTGCCCAATAAAGTGCTCCCTTTCATATGATAACTTCTATCCTACTAGCAAAGTACATTAGGGTTCCATTCATAAGGCAGGTTTAGTTCTATCGAATCCTTATAAAAATTATCTTTCACGTTTCAAATAAAATTGGTTTTATAGTGTTTATTGGTGGCTCAGAACCAATTGTAATAATTATAAGATGAACTTAGCAACCAGACCCCATACCAGTAATTTAACACTGAACTGAATGTATGAATGTTATAAATTATAATGGATGGATTGCAATACAATGATAGTGGGCATTGAAAGTATCGTTAGTAAGAATTAAAATTTAGCAAGTTAAACTTTTCCGCCCAACTCAGATAAAAAAGGCAAATGTATTTTTTCAAGGAATTAGCCTTGGATTTAATAAAACAATCATTGGGGTGTTTTCACACACAACACTTCTTATATTTATAAACAAAGGTTTGGGATGTTACAATGTTTGAAATGTTTTATGCGCAGCAGATATTCCTATAATGAGGATCATTGATTCCCAGGAATATTTTAATCCACTTTGGTTAAAAATGTTCACCTGGTGGAAAACTAAAACCATTTATATAGATTAAATGGAGTTTTAATACTACAGCCAGGAACACAAAATTTTCCTGGAATTTTGTTTGACTTTCATAACTTTAATTCTTTTATAGTATAAGCCTAAAGAGTATTTAATTAATGTGATACATGCCCATAAATCCTATAAGAAATAAAAGGTTTGCATTACAAATCTAATTTTGATTATAAACAATACTGGCTGTCGGGCACGTGGTTGTGTACAGTAGCCCCATGGCTTCGTTGGGGCTGACTTCTGACAATCAACATTTAGGTATATACCTAAATGTTGACTGTCAGAAGTGACAGCTATTAAACACATGTTTTTGCAGATCATTTGGTTCAGCGTAGGGATACATAATTTGGTCTGGTAGCTTTTCAAAGCCGTCAGCTGTGAGCTGTCAGTCAGCACCAAAGCAGCCATGGGGCTACTGTAGTTGACCAGACCTTGGCGTGATGTTGCTAAACTTCAGTTTACCGGCTTGTTGGTAAAGATGATTGTGTCTACATAAATATACCTGTACAAGCCTGTCATTTGACACAGTTACCTCTGGATTATAAGAGCGTGCCTAGTCTTAACAATATTACTTACTTTCCACAATGGGCTTCTCATCTAAATAAAGCAGCCACTTGCCCTGAGGCTTGTCGTTACCCACTTGAAAGGGCCATTCTATGGACACCACTAGACTGCTAACTCTCCATGGTCCCTTGTTAGTTACTTGATAGCTGTGTAGGACTCTGGAGCCAATATCATCTCTATACTCCATGGCATACTCTCCCTTAACTTCCCCGCCATAAAACACTTGCTCGGGTCGCACAGCACTGTGGAGATAACATGCATGTACAACTCAATTTGGAGGCGGATCAACACTTATGTCACACCAGTGCAAGGTAATTCATTTGATCATCCATAAGTTTGGAACATCAGGGATGACAAACATGATTCCTAAAGAGTTTTGATACTTAAACAAAATGGCAATTATCAGAATTGGGTTGAATTGGGTTGTGACCATTTTTAGTTTTTTTTTTTAGTGTTTCACTTTTGCACTGAAAAATTATTGTTAATGATCTCGACATAACCTCAATAGCCTAAGTTTATTCTCGTCATGTAAGGTTAAGAGACCATGTTTCACAACTGCACTCCGCAGACTATGAAACTAATAAATAATTTGAATATTTGTAAGTTTAAGTTTGGGATGAATGACTAGATACAATAAAGTTTTTTCAACCAAAATTACGACCAAATTACAGTCTATCATACTCTTACAAAGTCCAGACATATTCCTTTATTGCTATATTATCCCGTTGTATTAATGAATATGTAGGTTTAGTTAATTCATATTGATTTGATCCTATCAGTTTCAAGCCACACTCACCCAGTTAGTCCCACTTCTGCTCTCCTAATGACATTGGTAAAGAGTTCAAGTGGACCTTGAGGTTTCTTTTCTTCTGAGGTTGAGTTGGCAAAAACAACAAACTTCAGGTGTGATTCATAATCTTCCAGTCCTTCAGGGTTAAATCTCAGAATTATTTTGGCAACATCGCCCTTTTTAAATGGATTTCCTATGCTACACACGACCAGTGTGTTGTTAGTACGAATGCATGTTTGTCGTTTGTTCTGAAAATACCAAGAAAGATTACTAATTTATATATAGCTTATAAGAGCTAAGTAAACTAAGGAAAATGGCACAAAACGGCTCTGTTAAATTCCAAATTTCAAAGAGGATAGAAGGTCAAGGCCTACAACACCAGCAGAAAAATGTAGGCCTCTAAGTTCACAATTAAAAACACATCCGTTGTTATGGATAGTAAGATGAGGCGCTTAAAAAAATAATTATCAAATTGGCAACATGGCTATAGGTTGATCGTGGTTACTTAGATTCTGTTGTTGGCTGTTTCTTGATTCAAAAAAAAGTTTAGAAATGGATATTCTGCATTTGCCTGTTTAAACTTATGTCTTAACAATTGGTATATGGATAGAATGTTGTATTTATATTATATTTAAATATCAATAAATCATCAGTTATTTTTATTCATATAGAAATGAATAACTGGTGTGAGTAGACCTGCTTGGAAGAAAAGGAGAGATGGTTATTTAAGGTTGAGCTCAGGGCAGTACCTGGATTTAGTAATATAATATTGGTGTACAAGTTCTCACCTATCCAACTTTGTATAGCTTGGTATAGTTCATTCTCTTTTATATGTTTATTGTATACCTTTCCTATACCTTCTTCCAAAGATATATAAATGCGAAAAAGGTTTTTCTTAAAGAGAGCTGTATTCACAAAATAGATATTGAACATAAATTGATCTGGAAGAACAAATTACTAAACACGACACAGAAAAAAATAAACTAAAACAAATTGCATTGGAAACAATATAAAGTGTGTGTGTGTCTATATATATCTCTTCTGTCAAGCTAGGGCTTTCAAGAAAATTATTCCCATATATTCTAATTAGGCCAAACTCAACTCATCTTTACGAAGAGTTGGGGCCATCAGCTCTCCTTTAACACAATTTTTCTACTATGTAACATCCTTTAAGAAAGCAGTTAATACTCGGTGACTTTAAGTCAGCAATACAAACGGTGGTAAAAATATTTGACATCCACCATGGCATAAAACAACTGCACAGCTATACATCTCCAGTGGATTCCATCAACTGCAGGATAAAAGGTAATAAGAAAGCAGATGTTCTTTCCAGTCAACAAACTATTAGCATCAAAACAACAACAAAAAACGATAAAAAGTGGACTGTAATCAATATAACACTGTGATAAATGCTTACCTCTACTAAATGAGGTTCCGCGACAATGGAGGTTTACCATGTGGGTTGGCATAGGAAGGAATAGGGAACAAGGCGTTAATTCCTCGACATTTCTCGAACATTTGTTGTGGTTTTAGATCAAAAGAGGCCTCTTTAGCTCCTGAAGCACCGACTCACACATAAACAACGATTTATAAAGCAAAAGATGTAATTGTCATAGCAGACAACCAACGCATACAGAATCCCATGGAGAATTAACTCACAACAGAACAAACGACCTACTTTCCCCCTCCTTTCCACTCTCAAAAAAAGGAGGGAAAAACTCAAAAACGGCGGGAACCAAAGAACAACTAACACATACAAACCAATAAAAATAGGGAACTAAATCAAAATGAACTAGGTTAAACAACCTATCACACAAAGGCTATTTTACAATATTAAATATATACAAAGACTGAACAGCAGACTTCTTAGCCAAAAAGGCACAACAATTCTACAGACTAACATCAAAGAAATGTCTATTTTTACCCAACACCAAATTTATCATTAAGAAAGTTGTAAAATCAAGAGAAAAAGAAAAAATTGAAAACAAGTCTAAATAAAAGGTGGAGCACTCTCATCAACAACAGGATGCTTATCCCAGAAAGCACTAGTTAATTTGTTGTCACCATTTTCCAACTACATACTAGCCATGATTGCTTGGGTTCATACGTCTATCCATCCATTTACTGTGTGCTTTGAAAAGAAGATGAAAATACAATGGATAAAGATTATCTAATCAATTTTAGCACTCTGAAAGTTCAAACATTTAACCCATCCCTGTTGGGATGTAGCAGGCAAATGGAAGAACTCCAGTATGCCAGTCATTAGCAATCAACCAACCAAACAACATTAAGAAAGGTGAGCCAATTTCATGTTGAACTTAATTTAATTAGAGCAGAGTGAGACTAAAAGAGTAATGCATTTCCTACCAAATATGGTCAAGGTTGATCAAGCTTAATTTGAGTTTTAGTGAGAAACACAAAACAAACTCTGCATATCATTCTGACATTTTAGCTCAGTCGGTAGCATGTCTGTCTACTGAGCCAAAGGTTCAGAGTTAAATTTTTGGCATGGTCGAAAAATTTATCATCAGTGAAATAAATATGCATTTCCCCTTTCACAGTGATGAATTAAAGATGGCTGAATGTTGTGTCTGTTCTACCTTTGAGTTAGTTTATAGGTTGTGTGCTGATATATTCAGTGGGTTCTGAGAGTTCAAGTTAAATACTTCAAATAAATGAAAAATGCAGTGCATATCTACAGAGTTGACTTGATTAAAGCTCAACTAATAATTACCTCAGCGATGTGTGATATATAGGTGAGGCTTGGGGGATGAGAGATGAACAGCTGAGCTTCGTAAGCAGACTCGTTAAAGTTGTTTGTTATGACATACATCTCCACCTCTTTTTGATCCCCGAGTGTCAAATCCCAAGTGTTAGGTTCCCTGCCTACACAAGGAAAGAACATTTTCAGACATTAAATTGAATGTCGGGAGAAATATTATACAAAATAAATAAATATTCCAAAACCATCACTAAATATATCTTAGTCTAGGACATTTAACTGAATAACAGGGTATTTTCCTCAGATTAGGAATCAACAGTTCAATTCTCTTTAGTAATGTATCACATTTATGTACTAGTTAGGGGTAGATGTGATCCCGAACCCTAAACAATCACCTTTGACAGGTGTCAAACCTAGAGAGAACATTTAAGAAAAGTGACTTTTATGAGGTTTCAAAACTTCATACTTAATGCAAATTGAAGAGGTGCCAAATATGATGTTTTCTAGTATGTTTGCACTATTCAAACAATTAAATATAAAACACTATTTTCAAGCGAAATTAACTAATAAAAATAAGTTCCACCAAAAATGTAACAGTGACAGAGTGTGATAGCTGTGACAGTGAAAGCTTCTCCTTAAAAATGTGTTTGTGTGTTTTTTAGTTAGTGTTCTATCTAAATAATTTCTACTCCAGTATCACTAAGGTAAGTGTGCTGGCTAACCCTCCTAATTTAAACCATGATTTAGCCCAGTGCTCTATTCCAAACAATCATTTTATCAAATGTATTCTTTGATATTAATTCAAAATTTTGTTTTTTGATTTGATAAAAAATGCTATTCGTGCACACTTCTATTTATTTTAGTATGTTATTTTTTTATTGTTTTTATTTTTAGCAATTTTATTACTCTTTTCTGTTATACGCCTATGTTCTAAATGACTCTAATGTGCTAGGAATGAGGAAGATTGCATTTAGAGGTGTGCCTGCATTTGTGTGGATAGAGTGGGAAATCATTTAGGAATCACCCTTAGTACATCTGGCCAGGATCAAACTAAATATCCTCGTCATCGGCAGTCTAGTATTTGCCTTAGACCATAAAGCCACCGAAGCTGGTTTTAATATTATAGCTTTATCATATTAGTTTAGAAATCCATATATTTTAAATCTAAGATTATTCTAAAGAGTAATATTAAAATTTCCCGTTCCCGTCCCAAATTCCTTATTTTGACTCATTTCCCGTTTCGAAATAAAAAAGTCATTCCTATCCATCCCTACTAATTTATTATTAAAAATTAGAAGTTACAACAAAAGAAATATGCCACCACTACTATCTGGAGTGACTTCAAGTGTTACCATGTATCTGGTAATTTAAAAGAAGAGTCTGGCTTTTTAATGCAAATATATGACAATAATTAAACAAAAATAAAATTGGCATCTCCACACTACTAGAAAGTGTCTTTTTAGGTGGCAAGCCAGACTTTTTTTGGAAATTAAAATCCCAATGCAATGAAGTGGGGAGGGGTGGGTTTTCTGTAGCTTTCTAACTGCTTTAGCTTTAAAGATATAACTTGGAAGGGAAGGTCTTTTTAGGTACAGGTCAAGAGATTTTTAAAAATTCGATTTCTTAAGGGGGTAGAGAGAGTGGGGATGAGAAGGTTATTCCGTATCTTCCAAACCACTTGAGCTAGAAATATTAAACTTATTAGGGATGTTCTAAATAGTTACTGACCAGAGTGTTTTGAAGATTTTTTAAAATTCACCTATTAATGGGGTGAAGCAGTAGAAGGTGGTTTTACAGATTTTCCCAACCTCATGAGTTGGAAAGACATATATTGAAAATAAGGTTCTTTTTAGGTAGCAGAGCAGACATTTTTTTGTATTCAGCACCTAAGAAGGTGAGAAGTGGGTAGTTTGAGTATTCTCAAAATGTCAAAAAGATCCAAAACCCAGCCAAAGCACAGGCTATTGGCTAGTTATTAATATCTGGTTAATGTCTTTGTCTATCAGGTTTTACAGTGAACTTGACACAGCTTTCCATGTCGCGTTCTCAACGAAACAGTTAGCCCTAGATTTTGAGCAGTTCTTACCTGTAGGTAGCTGCAGTGAGGCCTCTGTTAACAGCTCACTCTGGCAAATATCATCCCCACAATCTTTTTGAAAAGAAGCCTTGAATGTCTTGGTGGCCTCTTGTTGGTTGAGTATGGGGTAGTCATCAATGAGAGGCAGTGCAGATCCTGGAGACACTTGGCGAGGTTCTCTTTGATTCAGAGAGTATGTCAACAGAAACTTTATGGGCGACTGAATATCACTCGTGTTCTCCTGAAATTACACACTTGATTTAGTTAATGAATTGAAATGATAGAAGAATGCAATGCTATACAATTAAACATAGATACAATGCAAAGCTTGGGGGATGAATGATTATAATCAAGGAAATTAGCCGCCAAACATGACTGCCTGTACCAAGGTCTATGTATATTAATGTCCTTGCTTGGACTTAGTGTGAAATCTTTTCAAAATCTAAATTTAGGTATCGTAATGTGTAAATGTGTATATATCATGATTTTTAATGTTAACCTAAAAAAAAAAGGTTAAATATCAGTGATATTACTCATATATCCTTTGATCCATTTTATATATTTTAAAATAAACAAAAACAGAGACTACTCGTATAAGCGACAGCCTTGGCATAGAGCTATTACCATTGCTACCACGTTGAAAATTATATTGCACGACATGGTATTTGCCAAATTATAAAGAAATTGTGTTTATTTAGGATAAAATAGCTTAAATTCGTGTTATTCACGTGAAAATAGGCATTATCGCAAATGCAAATTTTCCATGTCCCTAAATATGATAAATGATAGTGTAAACATGTTATTAGGATTGTCTATGAATTTGAAAGTTAAAAATGATTATGTTCTGCTTTAAAGTGATTTTTTCTTACAGTGGGTCTCTGGAAACTAACCTAAACTAACCTATGAGTGAGGCTTTACTGTAATTAGATTTTGAAAATAGTTTTGTTAGAAAAATAATTGTGAATACTGAGATCAATATTTAACTATTATGAACCCAAATGGGTGTGGACGCAGACCCAATGTCAGGCTCATATAGAATTATTCAACAGTATAAGGGAGGTTGATATTTGAGTCCCAGCCAGGTGTGGTGAAAGTGTTGTTTCTAGGGTTTCTCTTCCTCCACATAAATGTTGGTACACTTCCCCATCAATTGTACCCTCCTCATTCCCACTACGATAATGTTTCAAAAATATGTTTAGTCCAGACAAGTAGTAAGACATAATGAATTTTTTTAATCTCCATTATAAAGGGAAAATGCTTCATTGTGAATATGACAATTATTGATACCAATTTTTTTTGTTTTGTTTTAACCCTTAGGCACAGAGAAGGAAAGAATAGAGCCACAGCTACACAGCTACTAGGTTAAACATGTTGCACTCGTTTTCGAGACTTTACTCCTTTAACGTTGGGATCGCTAGGTGCGATCGATCACCAGTGACTACAACACAATCAAGTGAGCATTTTTTATACGACTCACTTTAAACTCAAATGTACTAGAAGGCAGATACAAAATATGAGTTCCTCGAGTTAATCTGTCAGCTGGCGGTCACCGAGCAAGATTCAGGTAGTAATCCTGCCACACAAATAAGTCTACTCTGACTGCACATTACAAAGAAACTTGAAACATAATGAACTTGTTATTTAACTAAGGGACCTGCTGCCAACTGCAATTGTTTGTAAAGAAGCACTGAGGAGAATTGCAGGTGTCTAGAAATACCAATTTATTGAAGTGGTTCAATAATTTTTAATATTGTTTTCACCAAAATGAAGGTGAAAGATCTGACCAGTTAAATAGTTTGAATTTAAATTATAACATGTTTTTTAAATGTGTGATATCTTATATAAAGTCGTATAAAACAATCCCAGAAATTGTGACCCCATCAAAACATGACTATTTGATAGAGGAAGGCTAGATACCATACCGCATGGCCACCAATGCAGGTCTATAATATCTATTTGATGCTATGTATTTAAAATCATTAATGTATTCTTGAATTAATTTAAAAACTGGTATTTTTCCAGTGTAAATTAAAATTACCACACTCAAGTAATTAAAGTTAAAACAAAAACATAGGATAGTTTTAAGTAGTTCTAAGGGTTTCTGTTATTTAAAATTACGTAGTAGACACTAAAGTCAAATTATTGTATTTTGTGTGAATACATGGATGCAGGCCGGATATTAAATTAAACAATCTAGGCTCATATTCTTGTTTAAAAATCAAATCAATAAAAATTTGAGTGTCTTTTAGTTATTTTAGTTAGTTAGTTGGTTAAGTTTCTAAAAGAAACATGTGAAATAAACAGATTAGGCCCAGTTATCCTTTGACCGACTTTAATTATCATTAAAGGTTTATAATTTATTTTAATAAGAAAATAAAAATAAAAACAGATCTTTTTAATAAAGACTTTCAACAACATGCTTAACAGTTAAACATACATTGGAAATAGTGAGCTTGATAATGCTAAGTATGTTTTATTATTATGTAATTATATAATTAATATATATCTTTGCATAGAAAACAAGAAATATATTCGATTCTTGTGATATATCAATTTCTGAGAATACATTCTATTTAAAACATGAACATATTTTTGACTCTTAAAATATGTTCATCCCCATTTTATTAGGCAAGACTATGATTGAATATTTGACAATTACTTCAATAACATATTAAAAAAACTCTTAGTTAAAATCAATTTAAAAACAAATTATGAATTAGCAAGTCGTTATTTGATTCTTAAATCTCGATAGCACTTACTAAGTGATCAGATTACCTGAATCAATTCCAAACAAACAATCAATATACAATATGTAGGCCGATATCTAATTCAAGGATCATTAGGCAATAAATTGGGGTTCTTTGCATAGTTGTAGATAATTAAAACCAGTTGGGTAGTAATAATTAACAGTATCTTTATTTAATCATCACTCTGGCGAGTAAACATAATATACATTATGGCGGCCGACTTTGTATTGTGTGTAATGGGGGGTGACTTTGTATCATGTGTAATGTGTTCTTATTTCTGTCAAAAAATGCCTTATTTGTTTTATTTATTTGAAATGTATTTAAAATTCTAGTTGTGATTTCCAGTTTTTCAAGAGTTTTAATGTGTTCATTAAAATATTTACAAGAGTGTTCATGAGATGAAGGTTTTAGAAGTGAGCATGCGCTGAAACGGTTCAGTCCAAATTTCCCATGTAGGCGGGAGGGTACGTTAGATTTTCCACCCCTTACACTTTTTTAATAACAATTTTATCCATTCTTATCTCTTTTGTCTGACAAAATAAAGATTACGGATTGAGTTGAGCTTTTCAAGTAGGCCTAACTAAGTAATTTTTGAATTCAAAATATTATGCTTTGTTTACGAGACGAAAGATTCCACCATCAAATCCAGTAAAATATCGAATCCTCGAATCTTAAATACTTGTCAGAATTCAGTGGATTTGAAGATTCGAATGGCCCATCTCTTGTTATTATATTTCTTACATAAATGAAGCTAGATTGTCATTTTTTTCTAATTACACAAATATATGCAATTTCTCAAAAATTGCATTTTGATTTCAATCCAAAACCTTTATATTTATTTGGATTTGAGATATTTTTTGTGAGATTCTCGATCTAAAATTTCTTGAATGCCATAGGATTCAAGTAAACAGGGATTCAAGCGTCCCAGCTCTAGTTACAAGTTTGATAATATAGTTACCGCAATGTACACCGTCTCCTCTTCACAGTGGCTAAGCTGTCCATCACGGGAAGAGTCTGGCCTAAGTATGATGGATTTCTTGACAGAGTGTGGCCGACCTTTACTGTTGCTCCCAAACCAAACTCTTGAAAACTTTCTATTGCTACCCAAGAACTTCTCAGCCTCAATACTGTAGTTGAGATTGAGGTTCTGTGAGCCTCGTGTAAGCCTCACTCTAGATTCAATGTAGCAGCAGGTGTTGAACGTGAAGCTAAAATACAAAACATAGCATTGTTATAGAGCTGGCCTAAACCAACAGATAATGATCATATCAATACCATTTTTTGTAACAAATTATGATATTTTTTATTCGGAGATTGCTATGATACTTTCAATCTATCTCTTTTAAATATCTGGGTATTGAATCAAATGTGATTGCATTTAATATTTTTTTAAGATCAATAAAGTGAATGGTGTTTTTTAGATAAATATATAAACACAAAATATGTATGCTATCTGCTAATTGACCCAATGAAGTTTATTTACTTATCCAATAGTTTTGTAAACCTAAACAGGCATATGGGAAACGAGTGTTGGATAGTAATGGGGGATATTAATGCAAAAGTAAGAAAAGAGAAAATAGGATATGAAGAGTTTTTAAATAAAGAAGGATGGGGAGAGAGAAACGAGAAGGGTAGAAGACTGTTGGAGTTATGTGTAATAAATAAAATGAAAGTGGCAAACAGCTGGTATAAGAAGAAAAAGAAAGTTATAAGATCACTAGATACAGTTGGGATGGGAAGTGAAAGTCGGTGATAGACTACTTTATCATGGATGATGTAATGAAAAGGCAGACTGTAAACATAAAGGTGCCTCTTCCTTCAGTGCCACAGCAGTCTAATATCATTTTGGAGATAATACATGGTATTTTGGGAAGTTAATATAAGTGGTAATCTTATTTTTTAAATTGCCATTACTATGATGCTTATGAAAATAAATAATAATGATTCTTATATTAAAATATAAATTACAAAAATTAGATGAGCTTGGAGCTGATGTTATAAAGGATCAAATAAGTTTAACACTAAGCCATACATACCATGTGTGATTTGAGTTAGGATCCTTGGAGCATCCTTGCTTATTTGGATCAATATTTTGAAGGTTTTTCTCTGGAGTAATGGTTGTGACAATGCCTATGATTGGACGAGATCTCAACACAATCACAGAATCGTGTTCATAAGCTCCTATAAGTAGGTCAGGATAACCATTCTGATCCAAGTCGAGACCACCACTTAGAGAATAGCCAAAGGTCTTGTCGGGTTGATTAAGAACAGGAAGATCTTGTGGCTTTATAATCTAGGAAAGAAATATAAAAGAAGTTTGCTAATAATTTATTAAATACTTCGCAAAGTAAATGTTTTGTGAAATTACATGACTCAATTTCTATAACTTGTCATACAAAATTGTATTACAGTAGAACTTTGATAATTCGGACTAATGGGACTGAGGGTGGTTCGGATTAGCAAGTATGTATTTTATTTTATAAGCAAGACAAATAGGTTAAGAAAAGGTTACTGTTTTCCCTAACAAAGTGACATGTAGAGTGTAGACGAGAAAAGTTTAGACTTTTTTAACGTTTAGCTTAACCTGAAAATGTTAAGCTCATGCTCACTGCTCACCTGGGCTGGTGTGGTAATGATTCCATTGCTCGATCCCAGGTATATGTACACAACTCCATTGTCTTCATATGGTGCGCCGACCACTATGTCATCACACCCATCCTTGTTCAAGTCTCCCAAGTTGGCAATAGCAAATCCAAACCTGAATAAACATTTGATATTTATGATAAACTTCCAGGGATAAAATTTAAATTTCATGAATACATAACAAGTATAAGACTAAGCTTTTTTAAGTATTTTAATACCTACTTGAAAAATTTGTGACATTTTCTGCGAAATATTTTTTCCAGATTAAAAAGCAATCTCAAAAGGTTTTCTTTAAGCCTGTGCAAACTTATGAAATTTTGAATCTGAATCCAAATCTTAGTTAGATTCAGATTTGATTTGTTATTTTGGAATTCTACTTAATATTGGAAGATTCAGGCCCAATTCAAGATTTTGAATATAAATAAATCCTAAATTTGGGTTCTATGGATTTAGTTCAAAATTCGAATCTATAATTCATACTTACCTAACAAATTAATAATATCAGACCGGAAACCAGTTATATGGTAGGGTGAAATTAGTTTGAGTTTCAGGCCATAAAAGCAACAAATTGGTGACAGTTGTTTGTGAGAGTGAATGTCTAGTATTTTAAAAAAGTAGCTAGGCCCACCTTTTAGTAAATATTGTAACGAGATAGTGTTGAACAGTGGAACTGACACTCTCTCGTTGTTTACCCTAACTGCGCTCCCAGTTCTCTGTCTCCGTCCTTGCCTAGCAGGTAGGCAGCAGCCTTATCACTTTGCGTCTTGATGCATCTGAGTCCTTTTAGTTCTGGCCTAGTTTTATAGAAATGGAGGATTCCAAACCCTTAGCTGGGAGGCCCCCCTGTCCACCCTCCTATATATAAACGGTCAGCAATAGCCGTGGTAACTCAGTTAGTTCTTGGTTCCCAACCAGTGAGTCCAGGAGTGGACCACAGAGTTTAGTGGTCATGTGATGTGTGTCGGTACAGTGTGTATGGTGCAGGGACCAGTGGCGGGGTGCTGTGAGTGTCTTGAACATTGAATTAAATTGTACCGTGAACAAACATTATAAGAAACTGATATTTGGGTATTTAACTAGTTATTCAGTATTTTTATCAACAAGCTGTTTACTTGATTTAATGTAATTCTATTTTTGTGTTTTCATTTGTTTATTGATTTACAAACATTTACTTATATTACTTGAGTAAGTGAAGTGTTTAGTTATTATTAATCCAGTGTAATTCTACTTTATTTGTTTTCATATGTTTATTAATTTAAAGACCATTACCAGTATTACTTAACATGGTGAACTGTTTGACTATAATTGATTCAGTGTAATTCTATTTATTGTGTTTTCATTTTTTATTAATTTACAGACTATTACTTTGATTACTTAGTTTGTTGAATTGTTTAGCCGTCCATTCAATTAATGTTTTTGAGTGGTGTTTTTAATGATCAAAACCTTGGGTGATGTGAGTATTTTAATTCATATTTAACCTGCAACATACCCCAATATCCCCAAAAGAACTCGTGGTTCACACGGTCACGTGTGAATGGCCCACGACCCTCCTAGGTTGCGTGTACCCTATGTTAGAATATTATTCAACCTTTATATAGAAATTAAAACAGTTGTGTGATCTTTATTTAATTTTATACTTTTTGATATAAGTGCTGTGTAGGCATATTATATTATTTTTTTAAATAAACCTAAAAGCTAAAATATGTATAGTGTGTTAATAAAGACTTTTTAAATATTTTATTATTGGATTGGATTCAGAAACTTAACATGGTAAAATATTCAACACAGATTTGATTTGAAACATTATCACAGGGAAGCCTAAAATAAACTATTCTATTCAATTCTGAACCTATTTTTAAAATAAAATATCCAATCTAATTTATTTTTAGGCATGGGATTTGAATGGAATTCGATTTGATAAAATTAATTTAGCATGAGATTCAATTTGATTTCAATTCAAACATATTTTGAAGCATGAGATTTTATTCAGATTTAATTTGAGTCAGCCAAGATTTTGGTTCAATTTGAAATTAAAAATAATGTATTAGCACATGCTTTGTTTTTTTTACTGATGTTTACAATGATAACCATTCTTTTTGTGTTTTATTCATAAACAGTATGAAAGGTATTATTCTAAATTATAGTTTCTATTTTTTGTTAAATATTTGATTAACATTTAAAATAAAAATCTTTTCACACTTGAAACAAACGTTAATAAATCACAACAAAGTTCCTCAATTTTTCATTGATTTACATAATCGTGAGTGTCCTTAACGTTACAAATTATTGTTTGAACTTAACTGACCTAGATTCTGGTTTGCCTGTTAGTTTGATGGGTTCATGACAGTCCAAGCAATGTTCAGCGTTGTTCATGAAAATGTAAACAGCTCCGCCCTCCTCCCGGCTGAAGTAGAATGGAGCCCCAACAATAAGATCTGGTAGCCTGTAACAATGGTATTCCTTAAAACACATCACAACCTCCCAACTGAGTTTGAATAGAGCTCCTACAATAAAATCTGGTAGCCTGTAGCAATGTTACCCCTTATAACACATAACAACCTTCAAAACATTTGAAGTAGAATAGTGCTCCAACAATAAAAGTTTTAACTTCATAAATTATATAAACTTAAAAATGATTATTAAAAAAATAGTTTGTGATATATTAAATTCCTGTTCTTGTTTTTTAAACATGAATCTAGAACTAGATTTGTACTTTAATTGTATTTTTTTTTAATCTCAAGAATCAATTATTTGTTTAAGTGAATTATTTAAGAATGTTGATATGACACATGAATATATCACTTTCCCTTGGTTCCCCACAACCAACTTAGTAACAAAAGAAGTTGTGGGAGCATGTAGTTCCGTGGGTCAACTTTGTTGTCTTAGGACATATTGACAAAGTCATTTGTTATTAAACAAGTAATACATCTCAGAGAGTGAAGGGGCTGAATGAGTAACTTTCTGTGAGAACTCAACTTATCTGGCGTAGGCTGGTGTACAGATATGAGAATTAATGTGTGTGGGGGTGGGGAGGGGGG